>OW386562.1:0-210434 GCA_936435175.1 Glyphotaelius pellucidus | reverse complement strand
TTTCCCAGATGTTTATTTTCTTTTCCTTTACTGTTTTTATTTTCTTTCCTTTACCGTTTTCTTGTATACTTACTTCAAAAACACTTATATTGTATATTCGATGCTTAACTAATCCTAGAACTACTCTACTGTACTGTATCATATACTAGCTTTTCCCCGCGGCTTGGCTCGCATAGTATTACGGGAAATTACTACAGCGGTTGAAATTATCAATTATCCCCCCTCCTCCCCCCCCCACCCCCTCCCGCATTCCATACATTCATTCCCTTACGTTCAGTTTTCAAACATCTCGCCTGCCACCTAAATTTCATAAAGCTACAGCTCAAAGAAAAAAATAATTATCCAATTTTGTTCATTCGTTCGGAATTTATGCGCTAACAAACATTTCGGATGTTTATTTTTAATTAAATATTTGGGAGTTTGTTAATATAATTAAAAAATTACACTATTTATTATTCAGTCTTTATAATCGATACGAATTATATTTTTAATGTGAGAAGTCTTATCTGACATTTATTACAAAACAGAAGCTTGTCCAAAAAAAACAAAACATATTCTAATATTTGAATTTTCTGGAGCAGTAGCTGACCAGGGGGCTGAGTACCAACCAGCTTAGAGCCCACAAATATATCAACATCGTTTCCATGGAAACGATTTTTTTCTGACGTTAGAAATAACTCGCTTTTGTTAGCGACAGAAAACGTATAACAAATATAAAATATTAATATTTATAATTTCATAACGCCAGAGCTTGCCTTCATATACAGACTATAGTCTTCGCATATAATTTAGCTTTCTATTGTTGAATGAATTTTCAAAGTCTTTTTATTGGTTAATGCGTGAACTCTAGCAGTTTCTCATTTATAATATTAGTATGGATTATAATTAGGTAAATGGAATTTGTGAATCTTACTTAACACTACATAAATTAATCATCATGAACCTAGTATATACGAAACCTGTCAATTTGACTATCCTAGAACGGAAGTCCTTCCTAGTTGGACAGTCAAAAGCTTCCTTGTACTATTAATGTATTTTTATAACAAATAAATAAATAAATTCCAAAATTGAAGAAATTTTGCCCACTTGACCTTCAAAACGAGAGGAAGATCATTGCAAACATGAGATTTTGGGTGGCGGGCAATGAAGAAGGCAGGTCGCGCCACTGTCCATTGCAAATGAGCCAAATAGATACCTACTTCTGACTTCTGTCAGTCAGCAGTTAAATAGATAAACATGCAGCTTATTATCTGACTTGCATTTGAGACGGGCCGCGCGCTGCGAGTGTCAGTCTGCGTGTTGTCTGTTGATTACATTCATTTTCATTTCATTCAGTTGAGAAGAAATGTCCCTATCTATAGGTAAGTTCAATCAGATGAATATTAATTTTGGTATAATACTGGTAATAACAAATACTGTGTAATACAAATATTGTGCCTGGTGTTTGGGTTCTGCTTTTTGGGAGAAATTGGAAAAACATACATTCATCATCACATACATTTTTTAAAACTTACTTCTATTGTTGATTCCTAACCCCTCTCTTCGCTATTATTGATATGTTATCAGTTATTAACAAATTGTTAGCCACTAAAAAAAAACCTAAATTTTTTACAAAAATCAGACTGCACGAAAATGGTCTTTGTTTGCTCCAAAGTAAAATGACAAAACAAGTCCCTAAAAAATCAAATTCACGTAAAAGACATTCGACAAGTTTAAGAGTTTTGCTTCCAATGTAAGCATTGAAATTTTTTTTATTTTTTTTATAACATTACATAAGATACATTTAAATAGAAAAATAACATAGTAATAATATTGCGTACAAACTGAAAATATTAAAAATGTGTACAAGTGTAATTATGTTTTGTTGGTCGATATTAGTTCCTAGCTAGGCAGACTGCCTGTTCTAAGGAACTAAATGCTGGTGAAAATGCCTAACAATACCTAAAATACTAAGCTTTTACTAAATGTGCCAATAATAGATAATGTAAACATTTTAGTGACATTATTTAATAGTTTTGCAGACTCCACTCTACCCCAAGCCAATCAACCATTTAGTTATTATTGAACCGATGTCGAGCATTTTGTTTTAATCTTTAATTCTGAGGGAATTTAGTCCTGTCCGAGTAGTTTCGGTCCCAGATATGCATGATTTTTTATACTTCGCCGTATTGCTCCCTGGGACAACGGGATCCTTTCTGGTGTGACTTCTTGTGACATATTTATGATAAATTTAATAAGATTTTATAGATTTTTGTGATTTTTGTGGATAATTACCCTTTATATGTAGTTTTGACTAACTGTGTATTAGTGTTTTGTAGAGAATGAATGTATGTTCATTTTCCATAACATTTCCCTGCGGTCTATTACAACTTACAATCAAATGTTCCGGTATTTAACTACATACCTACTACATATGGACAATATTTACAAGTTCACCTCCGTGCGATCAAATTTCCACTACAGCTTGAAGGGTGAAGATTTCCCTGATGATGGCCAACCTCCAATAAGATAGGGCTCCAGAAGCTTTGCAAAGTTTTAGGTAATTATTCCCCTAACCGCCGCACTTTTAGGTGCAGATTATGGAAAATACACTTCGTTTTAACAATCAAGAAACAATATTTACATGCACTAAATAGGTTGTTGGATTCTTAGTTTGGGTTAACTAAGTAATTCATGCGTAATTAGATTAGAGATGGGTGAGTTCTGCATTTTGCCAGAGGCCTCCAAAGATTGCTTCGTTTTAAAAGAACCCGAGTTCTGAGAGTAGGACCCGGGTCCAAGGTCTTGGGTACGGACTGAATACTGGGTGCTGTTGCGGCGCAATGGATACTAGATATGGGCAGATTCATTCCCAGGAGTCTGATTCAGTCTGATTCCCCTGGCCTTTTGAATTGATTCCTTTTATTCATTCCTTTAATTCCTAAAAAAAGAAAATACCTTCATATTTAATACGAGGTAGATATGAAACCTTCTCAGAAAACTATAGTAGACATGAGTGGGGAGTCTACGAACCACCACACAAATAGGAGGCCGATTATACTATCTCATTCTCTCGCAGACTTAATCCTATAGATGTATGTGTTTGCCTCTATTTTGCGTCGTTATTTTTCGTTTCATCGAGTTTCAAATCACAACAGTGCTAAAGAAGTTTTCACTACCCAAAGCACTCTTCTTAGCGTGAATTGCCTATTTCAAAAAAAAAGTTTTCACATCAAAAAAAGAATTATGAATTAGGTATGTCGTTCTGAAAAATTGTACTAACGACGCGCGACGGGGTTAATGTAATATCTTAATTTGTAATATGACAAAAAAAACTAATTTTTGACCAGAAAAATGTATTTATACTAGGCTATAGCAATTATAATAGGCTAGGCTAGGCTAGCAATTATAATAGGCTAGGCTAGGCTAGCAATTATAATAGGCTAGGCTAGGCTAGCAATTATAATAGGCTAGGCTAGGCTAGCAATTATAATAGGCTAGGCTAGGCTAGCAATTATAATAGGCTAGGCTAGGCTAGCAATTATAATAGGCTAGGCTAGGCTAGCAATTATAATAGGCTAGGCTAGGCTAGCAATTATAATAGGCTAGGCTAGGCTAGCAATTATAATAGGCTAGGCTAGGCTAGCAATTATAATAGGCTAGGCTAGGCTAGCAATTATAATAGGCTAGGCTAGGCTAGCAATTATAATAGGCTAGGCTAGCAATTATAATAGGCTAGGCTAGGCTAGCAATTATAATAGGCTAGGCTAGGCTAGCAATTATAATAGGCTAGGCTAGCAATTATAATAGGCTAGGCTAGGCTAGCAATTATAATAGGCTAGGCTAGGCTAGCAATTATAATAGGCTAGGCTAGCAATTATAATAGGCTAGGCTAGGCTAGCAATTATAATAGGCTAGGCTAGGCTAGCAATTATAATAGGCTAGGCTAGGCTAGCAATTATAATAGGCTAGGCTAGGCTAGCAATTATAATAGGCTAGGCTAGGCTAGCAATTATAATAGGCTAGGCTAGGCTAGCAATTATAATAGGCTAGGCTAGGCTAGCAATTATAATAGGCTAGGCTAGGCTAGCAATTATAATAGGCTAGGCTAGGCTAGCAATTATAATAGGCTAGGCTAGGCTAGCAATTAAATCCCTAAAGTTATACTAATTTTATTTTATTTATTAAACTTAAAATTGTTCCACTTCACGTGATCCAATATAAACAAACATTTTAACATTTAAAGATGAGAAAGCTTCTATAGCACCATTCTAATTTGATAAGCCTGCAAGATAATGAGATAGTATAATAGGTCTCCTTTTTGTGCGGTACTTCGTAACCTCCCCAATCTTATCTTCTTTAGTTTTCTGAAGGTTTCACTTCTATCGCGTGTGAATTCTATCGCGTTTCACTTCTATCGCGTGATTATATCCGATTTTGTTTTTAAATTTTTAGTTAATTTAAAAAAAATTTTTTTTTTGTAAATGACATTTTATTTCATTATTTATTCACGCCCTGAAGGCTTTTACAAGTATTCGTTATTATTGATACATAACAAGTTGTTAAGGAGTATATTAATAAGTTAAGGAGTATAGTATATGACATAATAAACTGAACATTAAGGATATAAGCAGCTCAAGTATTATCGTGTAAAGTTGCACAAGGAGTTCAAAAAGTTTAAGTAGGTATAATAAGAGTAAAACAGAAGTGCTTAAGATACTATGAAAGTAGTTATAAGGGTAAAAAGTAGTTATAGTAGTATGAAAGTATTTACTATGTTGATATCCATACTTAATATTATAAATGCGAAACTGCTAGAGTTCGTTTATGACGCTTTCACGCATTAACCAATAAAAATACTTTAAAAATTCATTCACCAATAGAAAGCTAAATTATATGCGAAGACTATGGTCTTTATATGATGGCAAGCTCTGGCGTTATGAAATTATAAATATTAATATATTATATTTGTTATACGTTTTCTGTCGCTAACAAAAGCGAATTATTTCTAACGTCAGAAAAAATCGTTTCCATGGAAACGATGTTGATATATTTGTGGGCTCTAAGCTGGTTGGTACTCAGCCCCCTGGTCAGCTACTGCTCCAGAAAATTCAAATATTAGAATATGTTTTGTTTTTTTTGGACAAGCTTCTGTTTTGGAATAAATGTCAAATAAGAGTTCCTACATTAACAATATAATTCGTAACGATTATAAAGACTGAATAATAAAAAGTTTAATTTTTTTTATTATATTAACAAACTTTCCAAATATTTAATTAAAAATGAACATCCGAAATGTTTGTAGGCGCATAAATTCCAAACGAATGAACAAAATTGGATAATTCGTTTTTTTCTTTGAGCTATAGCATTATGAAATTTAGGTGGCAGGTGAGATGATTGAAAACTGAATATAAGGGAATGAATGTATGGATTGCGGGAGAGGGTGGGGGTGGGGGGAGGGGGAATAATTGATAGTGCAAGCGCTACAGTAATTTCCCGTAATACCATGCGAGCGAAGCCGCGGGGAAAAGCTAGTATATTATAAAAGCAAGGGTACCAAGATATAAGTAGGAATATAAGTCATTAATATGAGTTAGTTATTATAATTATAAAAATAAATACGAAAATGTTTTATTAAATTATGTTTATAATTAGCAATCTTTATTTTGCATATTATATAGTAGGTGTTTTGCGGATCATAGCTTCATTAACATTTCGATAAAAGGTGCTAATGCTTGATATTTACTGTTTAATTATAAAAGTTCTAATATTCTGAGTTATTTATAAATCAATATATTAATAAAAGATTTATAAATTTATTTATTCAGCTGTAATTAGTATTTGAGTAAACTATATTGAGTGTATCTTGTGAATTTATATATATGTTTTTTATTTTGATTCCATTATTGTAAAACTGCACATCTCGATACAGGAATGCCCTAGTGAGATGTGCAGTTTATGTTTTAATGTACATCTACACATGTTGACGCAACTATGTATACCTATCTATATACCTTGTTCCATTTCTCTACCCATCCTTTTTGTACCGCAATAACCTGTCCTTACTGACAATATTACCTACCGTACAACAATAAAATCAATATGTCAGTGAGTCTGTTAAAAGAAACTGTGCAATGAACATCATTATTCTCTCAGTTTTATATAACATCGACCAGTTTTATGGAAGCTTGTGCAGTGAGTGACTTAGTGCTCCCTCAGACCCATAATATTGAGCCGAACATCAACCATAAGGGGTAAGTCAGTTTCCTTCCCCATTCATCTGTTTACCATTCCCCATAGTTGTGTCAAGTATTCACAAGCATAACATTTTTTTTAAATATATTGATACAGTCCACTCCACGTGTCGCATTTGCGATACCAAAACATTTTAATAAATAAATAAAATAAGTAAAAAAAATTAAAGTCCATCTGGAAAACGGGCAAATATTCTCAATAAACCAAGATGGCTTTACAAAAAATAGGAACACAGTGTATCGTGAACCTACACTACCGAAGGTAAAATGATGCATAAAATGTTTCTCACAAATACCTAAACATAAGCTCGTGTCACTCTTCATAGAGAGAAATAAAATAGCTAGGGCTTACCGAAGGTATAATGATGCCTAAAATGCTTCCCACACATACCTACACATTAGCTCGTGTCACTCTTCATAGAGAGAAATAAAATAGCTAGGGCTTACCGAAGGTATAATGATGCCTAAAATGCTTCCCACACATACCTACACATTAGCTCGTGTCACTCTTCATAGAGAGAAATAAAATAGCTAGGGCTTACCGAAGGTAAAACGATGCCTAAAATGCTTCCCACACATACCTACACATTAGCTCGTGTCACTCTTCATAGAGAGAAATAAAATAGCTAGGGCTTACCGAAGGTAAAACGATGCCTAAAATGCTTCCCACACATATCTACACATTAGCTCGTGTCACTCTTCATAGAGAGAAATAAAATAGCTAAAGCTTACCGAAGGTATAATGATGCCTAAAATGCTTCCCACACATACCTACACATAAGCTCGTGTCACTCTTCATAGAGAGAAATAAAATAGCTGGGGCTTACCGAAGGTAAAACGATGCCTAAAATGCTTCCCACACATACCTACACATTAGCTCGTGTCACTCTTCATAGAGAGAAATAAAATAGCTAGGGCTTACCGAAGGTAAAACGATGCCTAAAATGCTTCCCACACATATCTACACATTAGCTCGTGTCACTCTTCATAGAGAGAAATAAAATAGCTAGGGCTTACCGAAGGTATAATGATGC
The DNA here is from genome assembly GCA_936435175.1 of Glyphotaelius pellucidus. NCBI lineage: Eukaryota > Metazoa > Arthropoda > Insecta > Trichoptera > Limnephilidae > Glyphotaelius > Glyphotaelius pellucidus. The sequence continues at coordinate 203,167 of OW386562.1, read as the reverse complement.
CTAAAATGCTTCCCACACATACCTACACATAAGCTCGTGTCACTCTTCATAGAGAGAAATAAAATAGCTGGGGCTTACCGAAGGTAAAACGATGCCTAAAATGCTTCCCACACACTTGTACACATTTTTAATATTTACAGTTATCTTTAAATATATTATCATGTTATTATGTTATTTTGCTATTTAATTGTATATAATGTTATATAATAAATAAATAAAATAAATAAAAAACATACCTACACATTAGCTCGTGTCACTCTTCATAGAGAGAAATAAAATAGCTAGGGCTTACCGAAGGTATAATGATACCTAAAATGATACGTAGGTAAAACGATGCCTAAAATGCTTCCCACACATACCTTCACATTAGCTCGTGTCACTCTTCATAGAGAGAAATAAAATAGCTAGGGCTTACCGAAGGTAAAACGATGCCTAAAATGCTTCCCACACATACCTACACATTAGCTCGTGTCACTCTTCATAGAGAGAAATAAAATAGCTAGGGCTTACCGAAGGTAAAACGATGCCTAAAATGCTTCCCACACATACCTACACATTAGCTCGTGTCACTCTTCATAGAGAGAAATAAAATAGCTAGGGCTTACCGAAGGTAAAACGATGCCTAAAATGCTTCCCACACATATCTACACATTAGCTCGTGTCACTCTTCATAGAGAGAAATAAAATAGCTAGGGCTTACCGAAGGTATAATGATGCCTAAAATGCTTCCCACACATACCTACACATAAGCTCGTGTCACTTTTCATAGAGAGAAATAAAATAGCTGGGGCTTACCGAAGGTAAAACGATGCCTAAAATGCTTCCCACACATACCTACACATTAGCTCGTGTCACTCTTCATAGAGAGAAATAAAATATCTAGGGCTTACCAAAGGTAAAACGATGCCTAAAATGCTTCCCACCACATTAGCTTGTGTCACTCTCTATAGAGAGAGAAATCATAGCCTTGTTTTTAAAGGCCTGGGCTGTCAAAAGATGCGCATAATCTGTAGCTATCCGAAAACGTAAAAACAAATGACATTGGTTTTCACTATTAGCTATTTTTATAAAAAATAAAAATATAAAATATACAATACATACATACATACATACATCTACAAAATATAAAATACGGACCCTTTGTTTTATTTTTTCCCAAATCACGAAATCTATTTTTATAGCTAGTTATAGCTAGTTATAGCTATAAAAATAGATTTCGTGATTTGGGAAAAAATAAAACAAAGGGTCCGTATTTTATATTTTGTAGCAAACTTAATGTTTATTTCATAACTCTGTACAAATAACCCAAAAATTTTTTTTTTAAACATTTGTGATGTGGTTGTTAAAAATATAAAAGGAGAAAATAACACTTTTTCTGGATCAAATCAGTATTCCAGTAGACTTACTTGAATTCATAAATTTGATTTTTTTAACATTTTTGTCAGCTATTCGCAGTTTTTAATAACAAACGAACGTTAAAAGGTAAATTAAAAAAATATATATTAATTACCATTATTTAAAAATACGTGTTTTATATTAAAAAAAATGGATTTTTTCTGATTTCCAATGCATTTTAGCGAGCTAATAATAAACATTAAAAAAAACGAGTATGCTTTAGACCAGTGGTCCCCAACCTTTTTGTCGCCGCGGCCCGGTCAGCGTTTGATAATTTCACCGCAGCCCACTGAGGGTAGGGGGGTTACATTGGGGGGGGGGTCATATTGGGGGGCGGGGGGGTCACATTGAATGTAGATTTTTTAAAATTTTATTATTAAATAAGGAAATATTATTTTACGGAGAAATATAAAAATTAAAAACAAACAGTAAAGAAAAATGTAGGTATTAAACACAAATAATAAAAAATAATAAATTGTGGTTTCTCACCATAAAAAACAAGGTTCTTGTGTTTGGGGAGGGAAAATTCGTTAAAAATATTTGTTCATAATAAAATATAATATAATTTATTTTTAAAAGAATGAATAAAAAATTACAATTGTGGTACATAAGTTATAGTGACGAATAAAAGTAGTGAAGAGAACAGAAAATACAAGGTTTGTGGGGAAAATTAAGAAAAAATATATAATAACAATGAAAGATTATTCCAGACGTTTCAGATAATTTATTTTGGATTCATGGATATTTTCTTTATTTTTAAGGCTCAACGGGAAGGTTGAAGGTTTAGGTATGTTTTTTTCTTATATAATTGACGATTTTTTCAAAAAATTATTTTGATTTTTAAGCAGGCGGCGCGTCCCAGTACCATTTAGTCCACGGCCCGGTATTGGGCCGCGGCCCATGGATTGGGGACCACTGCTTTAGACCACACGACTGAAGTGAAACTTTTTTATGCTTCGTTCGCCTCGCCCGATCACACTTTTCGTAACGCTCTCGTCACGCATTCACAGCTTACTCCCCAAGTCAAGCGTGCGTAAAGAAGTTTTACTTCAAAAATTAAAATGAAGTTCTCATTTTCTTTGTAAGACGCAACTTTTGAGACCCCAGGCGTTTCCGTATTCTAAAATTGAAATAATTGATTCACCCCAATACACGTACTCAAAGACAAAAAAAGCATAAATATATATTTAGATTTCTAAAACATATTGTTAACAGTGACAGCTAGTCACCGAGACAAAGTAACCGTGACAAAGTAACCGAGACACGCAACTAGAGTCACAAAATAAGTATCGATACTTTGTAATATCGAGTACTTTTTCTTTCGATATTGATACTTTTGTACTCGATACTTCGTATTCGATTCTTTTACTCAATGAGTACTTTTTGACAAGTATCGATACCTTTAAAGCGGCTCTGAGCAGTTCTGATCCTGGGGGGGGGGGTTGATATAGTTGGCCCGGTCAGAGCTGTAAAACAGCCCTATTATTCGATATCGTGTCCCTACACGCAACGACGTCGTATGTAATTCTATAAATCCGTAGTTTATATACTCAGTGTTAATCTTACCTTAATACCTTATTGTGTTAATACCTCAGCTGTATTTGTAACTCTGGCGACGGTTTGATTGCTAAGTTGAGTTAACCCAGAAATATTTACTATCACTTGTGCTAAACGTTACTTATTACTAATTTAAAATTGTTGGTGATTTAAGAGACAAAATTGCCGCCCGACGAGGAAGGAGAGAGATTTGTCAATGTCTCTCGCCAGGGAAAACTCCACCGCATCGACACCCAAGAAAAGAAAAAGGATACCCAAGGGACATACTCACCTGAACAGCATGTGATTCTTCTACTATTCACTAGGTACCAACTAAATACCCAGGTTCTATCAGATAAGTTTTTAGATTTTCACGGCCAAAAGTATTTTCGTTATTTGTTTTTGGGGTGTTCTTCTTTAGCCAACGTTTCAGACTGCGTAACAGTGTCCACCATCAGGGCAGATGTGTAATTGTGCACTTGTTAGTGGTGAAATGTGTGCTTATGTATAAGATGGCGGTACTTACGTCGGCAGCTCGCTTGGGAAAATGCCCAACGCTAGCGTAAATATTATGATTTATTGAATTTGCATTTACCTCGTACTTTGTACCGGTGACTAGCGATCACTAGTCGACAATGGATTCGAGAGACAAGCTACATTGGAACCAGTTCCTACGCCATTTCCTGTCTCGGCTACTTTCTACCGGTGACTAGGGATCACTAGATGACAGTGGTTTCGAGGAACAGGTTTATTGGAACCAGTTCCACACCGGATTACGGAGACAAGTGAAATCTACAACTATTCTAAAGTATACTGTAATACCAGTTCGAAGTGGAGTGGAGCTGGCAACACGGTATTGCTTCCAAGTACATAAGCACACATTTCACCACTAACAAGTACACAATTACACATCTGCCCTGATGATGGACTGAAACGCTATCCGAAACGTTGGCTAAAGAGGGAGGTAGCGCAACACGGCATAACACCCCAAAAACAAATAACGAAAACCCAGGTTCTAACTTACTCGCGTACAATAATACTTACATTAGTCCGCCAATGCTTGCTGAAGTACTGCAGCGCTACGGAAATAATCCTGGAGGGACGAGGGCACACTTTCGGAGTACTTCTCCGCCACAGGAACAGTGGAGGAAGTTTATAGTTTATGGCGCAGATACCTACATTAAATTAAATTAAATTAAAATAAAGCCGACCGAAGAATACAACCATCACTGCCACGGTTGCTTGTATGGATTCCCCCCTTAGGCTATCTAGAGACGCTTCTTCATAAACGGTTGTTTACTTACGTGTGTACTGTTATTTTGTCACCTTTTCTTATTATTTGTAATGTATTGCTTTGCAGTATCCCTGCTTTTCTGCAATAAACAATTATTATTAAGATTAACGCCAATATGTACTTTTAAATAATTAAGCATTTTATTTCTATTATCTTTCAGGAAAAACCCAAAAAGGGGCCAGAAAATCATTTTTAAAGATAGGGCCAGCATTGGCGCATCCAACTTTGACAAAAGCAAGCCGACCAAAATACTTGTACACGGATGGGTCGGTATCGTGGCCAGTTCTCTGAATGTAGGGACCAGCATGGCAAGCAGTCCTTGTAACGTCGTAGTGAAAGATGGTAAAAATAATTACATGCATTGATAATGAAACTGTTTCGGAATATTTCGTACAACTTCAAATCGGCCCAAACAATTATTTTGAAATAGGGCGGCAGGTATGGATACCGCCGGCGAATATTGAATTACCAACACCTCTGCCACAGGCTTCGCAGGGTTTATTGGGTGAGGTTTGTCCGGCGGCGAATGTGTTGATGCGTGAGGGCCTATTGCGTGAGAGCCGGATCGGTAAAGACTGGTTCAGGGAGACCTTTTGAGACTCTCTTTAGCTCTCCCTCATTTGTTGAGACCCTCTCCAGTCGGACTCGCCCGATCCACGCACAGTATATTGAGGTGTATGCGAGAGAGGACAAAAATCATAATTCCAGCTACACGCAGAACTTAAGCCGCCGCTACCCGAATTTCTACCGATTTCTTACATATATCTCTTGAACATTTGAAGTTTTTGAGACATTAAAAAAATATATGTTATTTTTTAAGATAATGCCTAGACGCGTTCCACGCCGAAATGCAAATTATATGAAATTCAATTTTTTTTTTTTTTTTTCACATGTAGCAAACACATTGTGGGAATACATAATTATAGTAAACACGATGGTATAACTTTGTTTAATTCCTTTTTTTATTTTCTTATCCAACTAGTTTCGGTTCAACCTGAACCTTCTTCAGGGAAGAATAAAAATATACTAAACAATACAGGTATTCAGATATTACATGTTAATTAGAAGAGGGAGAAAGAACATCAACTTAAGTTGTGGCGAGGAGGGGAGGTAGCTACGGGGGAGGGGTGGAAGTGGGCGGGGCTAGTGGAAATATTTAAAAAATGGGGCTGTTGGACAAATCTAATTGTTTATTAAGTAAATTAGTTTTATTTATTTTTAATGACTTTTGTATTTCAGGGGCTTCAAGATTATTGGCATAGACCTATTCCATTTCTGTGTAAAATATCTATCCCGGAAGATTTATTAAAAGAATGATCTGTATCTATTAGGTGGGTGGCGAATTCTGAAAACCCTACACTGTTTAAACATCTCAAGTGTTCGACCACCCTTGTGTGAACATTTCTAGCCGTTTTACCAATGTAAAATGCTGGACAATCATTACATTTAAGTTTATATATGCCAGAATGACTTAAATTATTTTCTTTATCTTTAGAATTAATTAACAGTTTACCAAGGTTATTATTAGTGTAGAAGGCAGGTTTAATTTCGATAGGGAATTTAGAAACACAAGAGGATGAAAAATTATTTATGAATAAAATTCTACGCCAACCGTGGTTTTTATTGTCTCTACTGTTGGATGTATTGTTATTATAAAGGAATTTATTGGTACAGATGAAATTAAGTTTTTTTGAAAGAATTCTATCAATTAGGCTGTGGGGGTATCCGTTATTTAATGCAATAGATTTAATTTTAGATAATTCTTCAGTAAAATTAACGTTAGATAGAGGAATAGTGACAAGTCTATGAACCATAGAATGAAATGCAGAATGTTTATGGGAAATTGGGTGGTTTGAAGTATTGTGGATTACGGTATCTGTGAAGGTAGGTTTTCTATAAATATTAAATTCAAATTTATTATTAACAATGGATAGGGATAGGTCTAAGAAATTTAAACAACAATTTTTTCCTATTTCTAATGTAAATTGAATTTTTTTATGGAATGAATTAAGGAGGGACAAGAAGGAGTTAAGTTGACGTTCAGTACCTTTCCAAATACATATAATGTCATCAACATAGCGCTTCCATAAAAACACATTTTTTAGAAGGGGTGAGGTAGAATTAAAAATATTTACTAGCTTCTTTTGTGACTAACCTATTTAACACTTCCAATGTATTTTCCCCTGTGTACACCATTAAGAATTCATATGAATTAGTCACCTATTTAAACGATTTAACTGTTCCTAATAATTGCAAATTAGTTTCATTTGATGTTGTCAATTTATTCCCAAATGTCCCTGTACTTGAATGTAAAAATATTATGTCTAATGTTTTAACCAATTCCAACTTACCAAAAGATCTCTCTGATGTTCTGTCGCGTATGTTTAACATCTGTCTGAACCAAAATTGTTTTAAATTTAACGATATTATATATCAACAAAATGAAGGTCTACCAACGAGCCCGCTTTTTGCAGATATCTTCATGGATAATTTGGAAAAAAATATTTTTAATTCTACCTCACCCCTTCTAAAAAATGTGTTCAGGTTGAACCGAAACTAGTTGGATAAGAAAATAAAAAGTGGAATTAAACAAAGTTATACCATCGTGTTTATTATATATGAAATCCCCTTGAGAGAAAAAATCGCAAAATATGCTTCGAAAATTATTAAAAACATGTCTGTTTCTATTATTTTACAAGTTATTTATAGTTGTGAAAAAAATCACAATGTTTCTTTAAATGATACTTAAGATGCCTTCTACGAGATTTTTGCTCTTTTCTAAACGAAATATATTAAATTATTTTATTAAACATTTCGCTTCAATTTTTATCATTTTAGCTTCATTTAAAATATTAGCGCGCTCTGTTCAACATTCGTAATTACATATCTCTCCATCTTCTTCTTTTTGAGCGGGGAAGCGGCGCCTTTAAAAAAATTGCAGTTTCTTTAATCTAAGTCATTGAATTCGTTGTTAGTTCGCGTTCACGTTATTAAAAGTTTGCAGTTTCTTAAATCTTGGTCATTCGATTCGTAGTAAGTTCGCGTTTTTATTTAAAAGTTTGCAGTTTCTTAAATTTTAGTCATTGGATTCGTAGTTAGTTGGCGTTTATATTTAAAAGTTTGCAGTTTCTTAAATCTTAGTCATTTGATTCGCAGTTAGTTTGCGTTTTTATTTAAAAATTTTACAGTTTCTTAAATTTTAATTAAAGACCAGTATCAATTATGTATAATAGAATTAAAGACCAGTATCAATTATGTATCATATTTCAAAAGTATTGAAGTGGATAATTACAGAGAAAATCGCTCTTATTTTCAAAAATATTCTGATTGAGGAACAAACAGCATGGATTTAGATCGGAAAAATCTACAATAATTAATTTACTGTCCTTTACAAATAACACTATTAAAGCTTTAGAAGACAACACTCAGGCCGATGTCTTCTACACTGACTTTAAAAGCCTTTGACAAGATAATCACTCGATCCTCGTGGCCTCGTGGTTTATGCTATAGGCATTAGAAACTCTTTGTTATCATTCTTTGAATCTTTTAACATTGATGTAACGTCCGGCGTTCCCAAACGAGTCTATTTGGCCCCGCTTCTTTTTAACCTTTTTGTTAATGATATATTTTTTTTAAGTTTTCTTTATTCATCGAATTGTTTGTTACATTAATTTTATAATTTTTCGAACACCATGCAAGGCACATGCCCATGTTGTGTTATACCTAATTGATGTTTTTTCTCACACACGTTTCTGGCTTTTTGCGGTTGATGATAATAAGATTATTAAGATAATTAAGTTCCTCCTTTACTGCTAGCTTTTTCAACTTGATATTGATTAATTTAATGATTGGTGCAAAATTAACTGCATGGAACTTAATGTTGATAAATGCAAAATTTTGTTATTTTACAAAACCAAAAAAACCTATTCAGTTTGAAGATAAATTCTTTCAATTCAATTCAATTTGACTATAAGTCTCTCTACTCTCACATGTATCAAGGACCTTGGGGTCACTCTAGACTGACAACTTTCTATCCGTGATCACATTAATAACATTGTACAAACCACTTAAAGAACTCATATAATTACTTCTGACTTTAAACATATAAGTACACTTAAAACTCTTTACTGTTCGCCCTCACCTTGAATATGCTTAGTGTCATATTATAGTGAAATTTGGTCTCCTTTCTATACTGTCCAGATTTGTATACAATATCGCCTTGCACCGCAGTGGGAGGGATTGATTCGTATGCCCGTCACTCCTGGGCACACTGAACCCCAGTCCTATCCACTCGTCATACCTTTTTTTCCTTCCCAGAACTTCCTCTCCTTCCTTTCCTAAAAATACCCTCCACATAGCATCCCCAAAGATGACAAAGGCCCTGAGGGGAATTATTTTCCTCAGGGCCTTCCGTGTGGAGCCAATGTAAAAAAAAAATGTCACATTGAATTCGTACGACATCGCGACTTGAAAGAAGCGAGTGCTCGTCTGATGAAATTGAACAATCTTTAAACATTTCTTCTTTAAAAAACGTATTAAGGACTCTCATTTAATTTGCATATTCAAAATTATCAACAGTATTACTGACACACCTGCTTTGTTACAACTCATCCAGTTTAACATCCCTTCCCGTACACTCCGAAATAATGAATTGCTGTTCCTCAATCAATATTCTACTAGTTATGTAAAGAAATGCCGAAATTCGAAACAAAATCACAATTTTGCTCTAAAATTCAGGGATATACCCCATATGTAGAGGACACGACTGAAAGCTGAAATTATAAAAAAGTTTACAACTAGCAATAATCGGTTACGATATCGCCACTGCGCAAAGTTAAACTTAAAGTTGATAATAATACTCGTTTTAATTTTTCTCGAATCGATCACTTTTTCAAAATGTCAAGTCCTCTGCCCCACCTGAAGATCACATGTTAAAAAAATGAAAAAATATTTTTCAACGGCTATTTATCCATAGCAACATTAAAGTAACACGGGGTTGATGAAATTCGAGGAAATTTTTTTGCTAACTTTTACTTCATGTTCCCTTACACTTTAGGACACTCGAGTTCACGATCATTTGTTTTTTAGCTTTCCTCGCAGCTCTGGATGTGAATGTGTTCGTATTCGATTGGGGCGCGGGAGCCTCCGGTAGTTACTGGGATGCGTGGTGGAACGTGGAAAGCAGCGGGCGGTTCCTCGCCGAAGTGGTGGACTGGCTGGGGGACATCGGGCTCGCCCTTACGATGGTGCACCTCGTGGGCTACAGCCTCGGCGCGCACGTGGCCGGCACCGCGGGCAGGTCCATCAAGCGCGGAAAGGTGCCCTACCTCACAGGTTTGTGGACTTGTCCCTGATTGATAAGTGTGTTATTTCTGTAATCTAATGCTAATTTACTTCTTTTCTCCTTTCATTTTCTACTTTTTACTATAATTTTTCCACTTTTAGCATCATTTATACTAAATCCATTTGTTTACATTAGACTTCATTCAAAGTAACTATACTCCATTGGTCACCATAAAACAGGCAGCCGCCTAATATGGTGATTTAATATACCTACTTAATGTAAATATCACAATTATGTAACGTGTATTGTATAAATAAATTAAAAAAAAAACTTTAAAGAACTACAAAAAAAAATTATATTTAGAATTAAAAAAAAACAAGATTAGGGTAAGAAAGTTTTGTTAATGATCAAACAACATTTTATTTCAACTGCACAAACTCGAATTTTACCGAGAATTTTACCGAGGTTGTGTTCAATAATATTGGACATTGAATCATTTGATTCAGGTAATTCCGACTTATGTTTGCTATGTGTTGTCCATCATTTGCGGAAATATCATCAAGATGCATTGCTTTAGGAATACAACTGGTTTTTTGTAACGATTTTGAGTATTACCAGAATATCTTAATGCTATGTTGCAGACCACTTTCGTCAGAGTTGATGTATAATTTAGGACATTAAATTAGCATTTTTTTTTGGCCATTTTCCTTAAATTAGAGAATTCTATATAATCTGCAACTTTGCCATGTTTTTTGCTTAAGTCCATTTTTTTTCTTAAGAAGAGCAATCGATTGCTGATTAAACCAGAGAGAGTTTTGATTTTTTTTTAGAAACATAGTTTTTAAATTTTTTGCCAATTATTTCCCACAGTTTTTCATAAAACAAGAGAACCATACTATTCGCATTTTTATTTTTAAAAAGACATATATAATTAACAGCTAACAGATCTTGCCGACATACATCATAGTTTTCCTTTCTGAAATTATATTTTGAATCAATAAGCATTAAACAGTTTTTACCAGTATTATTTTTGCGAGGGGCATTTCTGAACATAATAGATTAGTGATGTCTAGCACTCGAAGCAAAAACCAAATTTCTGATGAAAAAATAAGCATGGAAAAAATTATCGACTAAATAGATAAAAAAATTTTAAACTTTATAGAGGGACTTTTTTATCAAATTCGAATCACAGACCACAGAAACTACTAAAAGCATTGAATTTATAAGTGCTCAATATTATGAAAACATAATTTTAGTAAAAAAAAATGATGTTACAAATAAATTAAGCCAAGTTATACAAACTGATTTCGAAAATATTAAAAAAGATCTGAAATGAAAAAAAACTATCATCAAAAACCTTGAAATCAGACTGGCCGAAATCAAAACCATTTCAAAGTCTAATAATTTAGAAATAACTGGGATTCCCCAACATAATAGAGAACAACCAACTGAAATTATAAGAAAAGATGCTGCAGCAGCTGGGATCAATATAAAACACACGGATATAGCTGAAATCATTCGAGTCCCAGATAGACGCAATGGGGCTCCACCTAAGCTTCTTGTTACTATCTCTGAAAAAAAACAAAGAGATTCAAATCAAGAATCTGACCACTTCTCAAATTTTTATTGGAGAAGAAGTAAGCCCCTATCATAAAGAGATATAATGGAAAGCTAAACAAATAGCCAAGGAAAAAAATTATCAATTTGTATGGTACAAACAAGGAAAAGTTATGTTAAGGAAACAGCAAAACGAAAAAATCATTTACATTAAGCATTTAGATGACTTGGTGAGATTAATTTAACTAATTGATAATTTAAGTTAACTAAATCTCAAACAAACCACACTAAAATTACTGAGAACATGGAGAAAGAAACAATAACTACCAACGAACCAGATAAACTGTCAACTCTTAAAAACAATTTCAATATATTAAATAAAAATGTACAAACTATCAACAAAAACTTCGATGAACTTCAAATACTAATTAAAAATCTACAAATTAATCTAGATATAATTATCCTCACCAAATGCTGGATAAAAGAAAAATATTCACCCTTGCATATTAATAATTACACTCCATACGCAACCAATCTGAACTCACCAAAAATGATGGTGTGATAGTGTACATTAAAGATGACATTAAAACTGAAGTCAATGAAATAAAATTCCCAAATGCAAACTGTTTGAAAATCAATGTGGGTGATGAGACCACGATATTAGCTTTGTATCGTTCACCAGCTACAACTAATATTAATCAGTTTCTTGAAACGCTTTCTAATGAACTCAATCTTTTAAAAAACACAAAAAATGTCTTCCTTATCGGAGAATAAATATTGACATATTAGAAAACGGGCATCCCAATAGAACTGATCTACAAACACTGGTCTCCCATAGACTTGAAAGTATGATAAATAAACCTACGCGTGTAACTAATGACAGCAAATCTTGCATCGACCACATATTCAGTAAGACTATTAAATCAACCTTATCTATCATATTCACCTCTACTATAACCGACCACTATACAACAATATTATCTATTACAAAAAAGAAAATAAGAATCGTACAGAAGACAAAAACCAATTGGAATGAAGTAAAACAAAAATTACTTAATACAAACTACTGGATAAGCCTACTGGAGAACCTTGATACAAATAATGCCTGGAGTAAATTCATTGAATATACAACTCATACCATCATGTCAAATACCAATTCAATAGAAAAAAGATTTCACATAAAAACCAACATCTGAAACCGTGGATAACTCAAAGCGTTATAAATTGCATTAGGAAAAGAGATGAACTACACAGAAGTTAAATTAAATCCTTGTGATATTTTTATACAACGATACTACAAAAGATAAAGAAATATCTGCAAAAATGTTGTACGCAATGTCAAAGAAAATTACTATAAGAAGAAAATAGACGAATGTAACAATGACCCGCGCAAATTATGGACTATCATTAATGAAATTATCAACGGAAAATCATCCCAATACAAGAGCATAGACGAATTAACGATTGAAAAAGCCCAAATCTCTTTCGCAAAGCATCCAGACAAAATTCTCGAATACGTAAACGAATGTTCTACCAATATAGGATCAAAATTAGCAAAGAAAATCAGACAACAAATAACTAGCATTTTACCAGAAGAAAAGGAAAATATGAACCAGATAGATAAGTTAAAGTTAACTGATGTAAACAATGCTGATATAAGAAACGCATTTGCAACCCTTAATGCTAATAAAACTTCAGGAAATGATATAATTTCAAACAAAACAATAAAACAATTACTAAATGAACTGACCTTCCTTTTGACATACCTGGTCAATCTGTCTATATCTACAAGTGTCTTCCCTTCATGCCTTAAAAAAGCTACAGTTATACCCATACATAACAGTGGTAGCAAAAAGGATATATATAATTACCGACCCCTAAGTCTCTTAAGCTCCTTTTCAAAAATCTTGGAAACTTTAATGAAAAAGCAGATTGTTCAATTTCTTGAACAAAACAAATTATTATCACCATCCCAATATGGCTTTAGGGAAAATCTAAGCACCAAAGATGCCATAGAAAATCTAACAAGCATAGCCATAAAAAACATAGATGATGGTAAAAAATGTTTGGCTTTATTCATAAATCTTCAAAAAGCTTTTGACTCGATAGACCATAAAATATTACTATCTAAGCTGAAAAAAATAGGAATGGCCGAAAAAACAATAATTTATTGGAGTCATGCATAACAAGGCGAGAACAAGTACAAATTGGCAAACAAAAGCGCAAACTACTATTTTTAAACTATGGAGTCTCTGAAGGAAGTGTACTGGGACCGATACTATTCATTATCGATATCAACGATTTAACTAACCATTAAAGGAAACATAATCAGTTTTGCTGATTATACCATTTTATTATTTCAAGAAGAAAATTGGACAGATACATTAAATAAAACAGCAGAGCGGTTTTCAATAGACTGACGTTTATTATAATAAATATACAGTTACATCCCTAGATGGCATTAGTGGTAACATATTATTTTGTTATATTCTAACACCCTCTCGTAACAAAATAATCCTGATTTCATAACCAAAACAACAAGATTCAAACTTCCGGTATGCCCATTAAACTTAAAAAATTATAATATTAATATAGTATTGCACAGTTTTTGAAAAACTCACTTTTTCATAATTTAGGCAAAAGACGACCTTGCCGCCCCTCAAGTTTTACCCGTTTCGAGGTTCAGTTTCGCTCGAAAAAGAGGGCTTTTTTTTTCAGTCAGGGCCTCCCACGCCAAAATGACCTCTCCGCTCTTCGAGTCTGACCGACCTCAGAGACCACTATCGCAAGACAGGAAACTCACACGAAATTCTTATTTTAGAAACGCCAAAAGTCAACGGAAAAAACTGATACAAAATCAGCGGCGATAACTGGAACCTCCGGCTGAATCTCTCATCGACGAAGAAATCGGCCCGGTTATATTTCCCGCCGACAGGTTCGCATTTGCAAAAAAGATAAGAAATCTTAATCACTATTTCCTTTACGCGAAACGAATTTGCTAGAAATTTATTCTTTTATTTTAATGGCGATGCTGCTAAAAAATGACATTTTATAGGTACGACACGCGGTACGAGATATCGTCGAAAAAGCGCATTGTGGTCGAGATGTTTTTCAATAAATAGGAGGAATAGAAATTAAGGAAGCTTTTAAAATCGACAAATATGTCGGTCACCATTCAAAATGCTACACAATATCGCGCGGAAAAATGATATTTTCTGACGTTTCGCAAAACTCGCATTTTTCTCGAGGGTGCATAATATAACTGGCCAGTAGAAGACCTAATTTTCTTACAAATAAATTCAGGTTGGGTAAATTTTCTCACACCTTGGAACACTCGATTCTGAAATTTTACAAATGGCGGAAGGCCGCTCTCTCCGCCAACTAAAGATTTCAATCCAGAGACATCTAGCGGTGTGGAATATAAGTACGGATCGTTCACACAAAACAAAATCAAATGTCTGTCGAACACGCCTGTAGTTCTATTTCAATCCGTTCAAATCGGCAGGTTCGTCTGTATCGAAAGAAATTTGCTCAATTCACGAAAAAAGATCTCGGTATCGAGTGTTGCTAGACGCTCGGTTTTGAAATGCCTATTTTAGGAAAGTAGTACCTACACTAGCTAGAAAAAATATTATTAAAATTGTGAGAGGACTAAGTATAAATACTTTGCGAACTCTTTTTCATTGAAATGATTATTTGATAAAAAATTCTGAATATACATTTTAATGGCGTGTTTTTTTTACGTATGTGCAGGTGTACCAACTGAGAATCTGAGTAGGTAGGTACCTGCACATAACAAATCGGAATCATCTGTTTTTTTTTTTTGGAAATTTGTAATAAAATTATTTGAAGTTGAAAGGATAATTTCTTTTGTAATAATTTTTTGGGCTGTTATGCCGTGTTGCGCTACCTTCGTCTTTAGCCTAGATATTTAAGGGATTTATTTTTTTTAAATATTAAAGTTACATAACGCTTTTTTTGTATTTTGCTTCTTTATGATAATTATTCAACGTTAGAGGCGGGCATTGGCACTGCCGCTCAGGAAACCATTCGTTGGATGAGCAACACCTCATAAAAATAGGTACACAATAATTTTGATAATTATATTTTTATAGGACCGTTTTTGTAAAAAATGACAAAAAGGGTGACGTACAATATTGAAAATCTACCAGGAGCTCATAATACGCAGAAGTAAAATATTACAGAGGGTACATTTATTTACTGGGCTACTCAGACCTCACTTTTCAAGTATTAGTTGAGATTGTTTTGGAAAAGTTTCACTTCTACCGCGTGTAAACTGCACTCGAATTTTTTTTGACAACGTACTCGGACACTATATATTCTGAACATTTCTAATAAAATGAGTAAATTTAAATAAAGATGGTCCATTTTTTTTTTGCGAAATGGTGTAGGTACCTTTTGAATACTGTACGGGAACTAATCGTTGGTACATTTTACATTAAATTTCAATGTGAAAACCGCACAAGAGTCCCAATTACTGCCGTCCGGAGTCAGTGCGACTACGGCGTCCCCGGTTGGGTTTGGTTTTAGTTTCTGAAAAATTCTGAATAATACATTTTTATAGCGCCGTTTTTTGAAAAACTACAGTAAGCTGCACTCGAATTTTTTTTTGACAACGTCCTACTCGGATACTATTTATTCTGAACATTTCTAATAAAATGAGTAAATTTAAATAAAGATGGTCCAATTTTTTTTTTGCCAAATGGTGTAGGTACCTTTTGAATACTGTACGGGTTCATACATTTTACATTAAATTTCAATGTGAAAACCGCACAAGAGTCCCAATTACTGCCGTCCGGAGTCAGTGCGACTACGGCGTCCCCAGTTGGGTTTAGTTTTAGTTTCTGAAAAATTCTGAATAATACATTTTTATAGCGCCGTTTTTTGAAAAACTACAGTAAGCTGCACTCGAATTTTTTTTTGACAACGTCCTACTCGGATACTATTTATTCTGAACATTTCTAATAAAATGAGTAAATTTAAATAAATATGGTCCAATTTTTTTTTTGCGAAATGGTGTAGTTACCTTTTGAACACTGTACGGGGACTAATCGTTCGTACATTTTACATTAAAATTCAATGTGAAAACCGCACAAGAGTCCCAATTACTGCCGTCCGGAGTCAGTGCGACTACGGCGTCCCCAGTTGGGTTTGGTTTTAGTTTCTGAAAAATTCTGAATAATACATTTTTATAGCGCCGTTTTTTGAAAAACTACAGTAAGCTGCACTCGAATTTTTTTTTGACAACGTCCTACTCGGATACTATTTATTCTGAACATTTCTAATAAAATGAGTAAATTTAAATAAAGATGGTCCAATTTTTTTTTTTGCGAAATGGTGTAGGTACCTTTTGAACACTGTACGGGGACTAATCGTTGGTACATTTTACATTAAATTTCAATGTGAAAACCGCACAAGAGTCCCAATTACTGCCGTCCGGAGTCAGTGCGACTACGGCGTCCCCGGTTGGGTTTGGTTTTAGTTTCTGAAAAATTCTGAATAATACATTTTTATAGCGCCGTTTTTTGAAAAACTACAGTAAGCTGCACTCGAATTTTTTTTTGACAACGTCCTTCTCGGATACTATTTATTCTGAACATTTCTAATAAAATGAGTAAATTTAAATAAAGATGGTCCAATTTTTTTTTTGCAAAATGGTGTAGGTACCTTTTGAACACTGTACGGGAACTAATCGTTCGTACATTTTACATTAAATTTCAATGTGAATACCGCACAAGAGTCCCAACTACTGCCGTCTGGAGTCAGTGAGACTACGGCATCCCCAGTTGGGTTTAGTTTAAGTCTCTAAAATTTCTGAATAATACATTTTTATAGCGCCGTTTTTTGAAAAATTACTTTCAGTTATAAGTTCAAAAATTTCCGAGATCCGACAATTTTTTTTTCCAAAATTAAAAAATTTCCAGAATCCAATAATTTTTTTTTCCAAATTAAAAAATTTCCAGAAAACAAAAATTTTTTTTTTCGAAATTCAAAAATTCCCAGAAACCAAAAAAGTTTTTTTTTCAAAATTAAAAAATTTCCAAAGTCTAAAAAATTTTTTTTCAAAATCCAAAATTTTTTATTTTTTAAATTACACCCTAAGTACCCGAGATGGATATCAAATTACGCGTCTCGACCTACACAATCCGAAGGGCTGACTGAAAAAATTGAACGATAAACTCCGAAGACCCTTTTAGGCTCTATTGGTTTTTCTAATTTAAATTAAATGAAATACTGAACGCCCTGAGTCGGGCGGCTGGATTGGTTCAGTACTGAATTGAGCGGTAAGCTCCTGGGACGTTTTAAAAGTGTCGGCGACCAAAGTGGCACAATGGTAGGAGTCTTTGCAACAGTAAATTATACGTTACGGGTAACAAATTACAAACATCGTTTTTTTCTTTACCTATTTTATTTAACACACACTCTTCGCTTCATCCGCGTTCACACGTCATATCGTGTAGTGTTTAACCCCTTGGTTGCCTCTGCAACAGGCAAAGCTAGTTAATATATTAATGCACAGTTTTTGAAAAACTCACTTTTTTCATAATTTAGGCAAAAGACGACCTTGCCGCCCCTTAAGTTTTACCCGTTTCGAGGTTCAGTTTCGCTTGAAAAACAGGGCTTTTTTTTTCAGTCAGGGCCTCCCACGCCAAAATGACCTCTCCGCTCTTCGAGTTTGACCGACCTCAGAGACCACTATCGCAAGACAGGAAACTCACACGAAATTCTTATTTTAGAAACGCCAAAAGTCAACGGAAAAAACTGATACAAAATCAGCGGCGATAACTGGAACCTCCGGCTGAATCTCTCATCGACGAAGAAATCGGCCTGGTTATATTTCCCGCCGACAGGTTCGCATTTGCAAAAAAGATAAGAAATCTTAATCACTATTTCCTTTACGCGAAACGAATTTGCTAGAAATTTATTCTTTTATTTTAATGGCGATGCTGCTAAAAAATGACATTTTATAGGTACGACACGCGGTTCGAGATATCGTCGAAAAAACGCATTCTGGTGGAGATGTTTTACCACAGATTGGAAGTAGAGGGTTTTATCAAACTTTTAAAACTGCGACATGTAACGCATTTCATCCAAAATGTTCTGCAATATTCCAAAATACCTTGCATTATTTTTGACATTTGCTAAGATTTCACTACCGTCGAAAGTGAAAAATTTGGCGGCCAGTAGAATAAGTCGTCGAGTAGGTACTTAAATTCGATTAAATTGACTAATAATTGATAATAAAAAACAATCTTGAGTTTCAAGACACGTCAGTTAGGAGAAAATTATGATTTAGCCGTATAAAATAACGGCTTCAAGCCTGTTTCGGAGTCGACAATTTGAAAACGCCTCTGCGGCTCGAAAACCGATTCTGGCTGTAATGTTTTTGAATATTATCGAGGTCGAGAGATTAAAAAAACATTTTCAACGGTCGTAACATACGCAAACCATTAAAAATATTTCACTATACGCTACGGAAAATATGACGTTTGAGAAAAATAACGTGCTTTGAAAATCCCACAGAAGAGAATATATTGCTGGCCATATAAAAAGAACACGTTTAATTACAGGGTAGGTACATTTCCGTTGAATTATTACAAATTTGTTCGTAAGATGAACGGATTTTTTTAAGGAAATGCTTAGGTACCTACATCAATATTGTTTGTCTGCGTAAGAACCGGGTAGGTACCGGCTTACGCATCGGTTCTTTCCTTCAGATATCAAATAAAAAATTAATGATTTGAAATAAAAGAAATCACTCGGGATGGTCGCAATTTTTGCCAAAATGCATTATTTCAGGTATGTAGACTTTTGTAGTTATGAAGGAAATTAGTACTAAATAAATCGGAACGTTTTTGAAGTAAGATGGGTCCAAATACAATGCTAAACACTTTTCTTTTATGATTGTGTGAGTAAAAATTCGAACTAAAAATGACAATGAGGGCGCTGTACAATATTGAGTTTCCATCAGGAATACACATTTTGCAAGAGTAAAATATTGAATAAAATATGCTTATTTCCTAGACAAGGTAGGTACTTAAATACCTAGGGACTTTTTTCTTTTAAAAATAAAAAAAAACATGATATCAAATAAACAGAAACAAACAAAGATGGTCGTATTTTTTTGCCAAAGTCGATAGGTACCTATCATTTCAAAACCAAATTTCAAAATTAAAAAATTAGGATTCGTAATATTTATTCAAAAAATATGTAGGTACTCATGTGCACCTGCCCTGATTTATTTTTTATATGAACGATTTTGCATTAAAATTATTATTTGTTAAATAATTTTGAAAAATACATTTTTATGGCGCCATTTTTGTGAAAAATGACAAAAAAGATGACGTACAATATTGAAAATCTACCAGGAGCACATGATGTATCACTATAGAGTTCAAGTGGGGTGGGTCGTGAACTCACATGTCAAACTTTTGTCAACAAACCGGACCTCTCAGCGGTTTCGGTTGTTGTTTTACGACAAACGGCATTACGGCCGAAAAATCGATCCTGGCTAAAATGTTTTTGAAAAATATTATAGTCTAGATGTCTCCTCAACTAATTCGATCGTCATTACATACGCATCGCATGTGAAATATTTCAGGGCAAGCTAAACAAAATCAGATTTTTCCACGAAAAACACGTGCTTAGAAATTTTTAGTTTTTCATTCCTGGGTAGGTACTTATTTGACGACGACGTACTTCATTGAAAAAATTTGAAAAGAAATGCGTAGGTACTTTCACGAATAGGTAGCTTCACAATAAATTAGGTTTTAATGCAATACTAAGGTAAAGTTGTTTCAATAAAGTTGAATAATTCAACAATGTTTTTAAAGTTAATTTTCACGTTCTGTGTAAGTTCTATTCGAGTTCTGTTGTTTTATCGTTATAGGCCAGTCGCATCATAAAACTGAAATAATTACAGAACTTTAATAGAATTTGAACAGAACTTTCACAGAAGGCTAAAATTAACTCGATTAGTACATATTTTCTATACAAAATTGTAGAAAATATGTACAGGGAGACATCTAGCGGTGAAGAATGTAAGTACTGATTATTTTCATAAGAAAAATTCACACGAATTTATTCTATTTTTATTTTATGGCGAGGGGGGCGGAAATTTGACATTTCGAACGTACATTGCGTGGTCGAAGATGTTTTTGAATTAATCTTAAGTAGAGAGTTACTACAAGCAGTTAAAACTGTGACATGGTTCGCTTTCCATTCAAAATGTTACACAAGAGTGCATTTCACAATGACATGTTTTGACACTTTACGTAAAAAGCATTTTCCTCTAAAATATCTCTTGGCTTTCTAGCCAGTATAAAACCTAATTTTCTTACAAATAAAATCAGGTTGGGTAAATTTTCTCCAATATTGCAACACCGAAAATGAAAATTTTTCCATAACCCTCTTGAACTTACGAAATCACCCCATAATACGTTTTTGTATGAAGATTTTTTTTTAAAGATGGCGGATTTCAATTTTTACGGCTTGGTGCGGTTAAAATTCAAGCGGGATTAGTCCAAGTTTGTGAGTTGGTCTTGCATGTGTAAAAAATATAAATACAGAATATTGTAAAACTGCAAATTATGAACTAGGTAGGTACCCGATAAACGGATTTAACTGATAAATTGGGCTCCAATATAGCTCAACATTAGGATTCGTATTATTTATAAAAATAAATACTTCTGCGAACTTTTTTTCATTGAAGTGATTACTTGACAAAAAATTCTGAATATACATTTAAATGGCGCCGTTTTTTTTTTAATTACTGTAGGGAAACTTAGTACCTACTCGCGCACTATGAAATAATATTTTCTCTGTAATTTTTTTACTGGAATAAAAATAAGTTTAAGTTTCTAAAAAATTCTGAATAACACATTTTTATAGCGCCGTTTTTTGAAAAAATACTACAAGGCCCCCAAGTACCTACCCGTGCACTCATGTGTAGGTACATGAGTGCACGGGTATGATTTACTTTTTATATGAACGATTTTGCATTAAAATTATTATTTAAGAAATAATTTTGAAAAATACATTTTAATGGCGCCGTTTTTGTGAAAAATGACAAAAAGGGTGACGAACAATATTGAAAATCTTCCAGGGACACATAATACGCAGGAGTAAAATATTACAGACGATACATTTATTTACTAGACCAGGGAGGCAATTCTTTCATTGACAAAAATTATTAATATAAATAAAAAGAAACATCCGAAGACGGGAGTTTTGAAGTGATACTTCTATAGCACTGCTGTGATTTGGATTTCGGACGAAACGGAAATGACGATTACTCCACCTGCGACAATGGTCAAATTTTTTTTGCCAAATGGTGTAGGTACCTTTTGAATACTGTAGGGGTTCATACATTTTAAATTAAATTTCAATGTGAATATCGCACAAGAGTCCCACCTACTGCCGTCTGGAGTCAGTGAGACTACGGCATCCCCAGTTGTGCTTAGTTAAAGTTTCTAAAATATTCTGAATAATACATTTTTATAGCGCCGATTTTTTTAAATTAGTGCAAAGGCAAAATTTTTTTTTTATATCCAAAATCCATTTTTTTTTCCAAAATTAATTTTTTTTTTTAAAATTCAAAAATTTCCAAATCCAAATTTTTTTTTCCACAATTAAAAATTTTCCAAAATCCAATTTTTTTTTCCAAAATTCAAAAATTTCCTAAATCCAAATTTTTTTTTCCAAAATTAAAAAATTTCCAAAATCCAATTTTTTTTTCAAAATCCAAAATTTTTTTTTTTTAAATTACACCTTACAGTACCCGAGATGGGTATCAAATTACGCGTCTCGATCTACACAATCCGAAGGGCTGAGTGAAAAAAATAAGCGATAAACTCCTAGGACCATTTTTTGAGATAAAGCTCTAATGGTTTTTTCTAATTTAAAATTAAATGAAATACTGAACGCCCTGAGTCGGGCGGCAGGATTGGTTCAGTACTGAATTGAGCGGTAAGCTCCTAGGCCGTTTTAAAAGTATCGGCGACCAAAGTGGCACTGTGGTAAGAGTCATTTCAACAGTAAACTATACGTTTCGGGTAACAAATTACGCGTATCGACCTGCACAACCCAAATGGCGCAGTGAAAATTTAAGCAGGAAGCTACTTGGCCTCCTTTTGCGAGAAAAGGCCCGTACTGAACGCCTTGAACCGGGCGACCGAAGCAGCCCGAGAGCGGATGTACGAAATTGGGCTGTCAACTGCCTCGGCCCTTTGTAGGCGCACACTCCTCGCTTTATCCACATTCAAACATCGTTTTTTTCTTCACCTATTTTATTCAACACACACTCCTCGCTTCATCCGCGTTCACACGTCAAATCGCGTAGTGTTTAAGCCCTTGGTTGCCTCTGCAACAGGCAAAGCTAGTTAATATAGTATTGCACAGTTTTTCGAAAAACTCACATGGGTCATACAGGCAAAAGACGACCTTGCCGCCCCTTAAGTTCGCCCACCCTAAGGATCGCTTTCGCTTGAAATGCGATTCAGTGCAGGGCCTCCCACGCCAAAATGACCTCTCCGCTCTTCGAGTTTGACCGACCGCAGAGACCACAATCGCTAGACAGGAAGCTAAAAAAAAACCATGAAACCGAAACACCAAAAGTCAACGGTAAAAACTGATGCAAAATCAGCGGCGATAACTGGAACCTCCGACTGAATCTCTCATCGACGAAGAAATCGGCCCGGTTATATTTCCCGCCGACAGGTTCGCATTTCGAAAAAGTCGGAGAAAAATTAAGCACTATTTTCATACAAAACGAATTTGCTAGAAATTTTTTCATAATATTTTAATGGCGATGCTGCTAAAAAATGACATTTTACAGGTACGACACGCGGTACGAGTTATCGTCGAAAAGTCGCATTATGGCGGAAATGTTTTTCAATAAATACGAAGAATAGAAGTTAAGGAAGCTTTTAAAATCGACAAATATGTCGGTCACCATTCAAAATGTTACACAATAGCGCGCGGAAAAATGATATTTTCTGACGTTTCGCAAAACTCGCATTTTTCTCGAGGGTGCATAATTTTACTGGCCAGTAGAACACCTAATTTTCTTACAAATAAATTCAGGTTGAGTAAATTTTCTCACACCTTGGAACACTGGATTCTGAAATTTTACAAATGGCGGTAGGGCAAAGCTCTCCGCCAACTAAAGATTTCAATCCAGAGACATCTAGCGGTGCGGAATATAAGTACGGATCGTTCACGCAATACAAAATCAAATGTCTGTCGAACACGCCTGTAGTTCTATTTCAATCCGTTCAAATCGGCAGGTTCGTCTGTATCGAAAGAAATTTGCTCAATTCACGAAAAAAGATCTCCGTATCGAGTGTTGCTAGACGCTCGGTTTTGAAATGCCCATTTTAGGAAAGTAGTTTTTTAATTTATGTACGGGTTCACAATGTCAGAATATTGTACGTCTGCGAATGACGAACTAAGTAGGTACCTGATAGATGGGCTCCGATGCATTAGGATTCGTATTATTTATAAATATAAATACTTTGCGAACTCTTTTTCATTGAAATGATTATTTGATAAAAAATTCTGAATATACATTTTAATGGCGTGTTTTTTTTTACGTATGTGCAGGTATACCAACTGAGAATCTGAGTAGGTAGGTACCTGCACATAACAACTCGGAATCATCATATGGGAAATATGTTTTTTTTTTTGGAAATTTGTAATGAAATTATTTGAAGTTGAAAGGATAATTTCTTTTGTAATTATTTTTTGGGCTGTTATGCCGTGTTGCGCTACCTTCGTCTTTAGCCTAGATATTTAAAGGATTTATTTTTTTAAAATATTATAGTTACATAACGCTTTTTTTGTATTTAGCTTATTTATGATAATTATTCAACGTTAGAGGCGGGCATTGGCACTGCCGCCCCGGGAACCATTCGTTGGATGAGCAACACCTCATAAAAATGGGTATACAATAATTTTGAAAATTATATTTTTAAAGGGCCGTTTTTGTGAAAAATGACAAAAAGGGTGAGGTACAATATTGAAAATCTACCAGGAGCACATAACACGCAAGAGTAAAATTTAACAGAGAATACATTTATTTACTGGACAACTTAGACCTCACTTTTCAAGTATTAGTTGAGATTGTTTTGGAAAAGTTTCACTTCTACCGCGTGTAAACTGCACTCGAATTTTTTTTGACAACGTACGTAGGTACCTACTCGGATAGTATATATTCTGAACATTTCTAAAAAAATGAGTAAATTTAAATAAAGATGGTCCAATTTTTTTTTGCGAAATGGTGTAGGTACCTTTTGAATACTGTACGGGAACTAATCGTTCGTACATTTTACATTAAATTTCAATGTGAAAACCGCACAAGAGTCCCAATTACTGCCGTCCGGAGTCAGTGCGACTACGGCGTCCCCAGTTGGGTTTAGTTTTAGTTTCTGAAAAATAATGAATAATACATTTTTATAGCGCCGTTTTTTGAAAAACTACAGTAAGCTGCACTCGATTTTTTTTTTGACAACGTCCTACTCGGATACTATTTATTCTGAACATTTCTAATAAAATGAGTAAATTTAAATAAAGATGGTCCAATTTTTTTTGCCAAATGGTGTGGGTACCTTTTGAATACTGTACGGGTTCATACATTTTAAATTAAATTTCAATGTGAATACCGCACAAGAGTCTCAACTACTGCCGTCTGGAGTCAGTGAGACTACGGCATCCCCAGTTGGGTTTAGTTTAAGTCTCTAAAATTTCTGAATAATACATTTTTATAGCGCCGTTTTTTGAAAAATTACTTTCAGTTATAAGTTCAAAAATTTCCGAGATCCAACAATTTTTTTTTTCCAAAATTAAAAAATTTCCAGAATCCAATAATTTTTTTTTCCAAAATGGAAAAGTTTCACTTCTACCGCGTGTAAACTGCACTCGAATTTTTTTTGACAACGTACTCGGACACTATATATTCTGAACATTTCTAATAAAATGAGTAAATTTAAATAAAGATGGTCCAATTTTTTTTGCCAAATGGTGTAGGTACCTTTTGAATACTGTACGGGTTCATACATTTTAAATTAAATTTCAATGTGAATACCGCACAAGAGTCCCAACTACTGCCGTCTGGAGTCAGTGAGACTACGGTATACCCAGTTGGGTTTAGTTTGTCTCTAAAATTTCTGATTAATTCATTTTTATAGCGCCGTTTTTTGAAAAATTACTTTCAGTTCAAAAATTTCCAAGACAAAAATTTTTTTTTTCCAAAATTAAAAAAATTTCCAAAACTTTTTTACGTATGTGCAGGTATACCAACTGAGAATCTGAGTAGGTAGGTACCTGCACATAACAACTCGGAATCATCATATGGGAAATATGTTTTTTTTTTTGGAAATTTGTAATGAAATTATTTGAAGTTGAAAGGATAATTTCTTTTGTAATTATTTTTTGGGCTGTTATGCCGTGTTGCGCTACCTTCGTCTTTAGCCTAGATATTTAAGGGATTTATTTTTTTAAAATATTATAGTTACATAACGCTTTTTTTGTATTTAGCTTATTTATGATAATTATTCAACGTTAGAGGCGGGCATTGGCACTGCCGCCCCGGGAACCATTCGTTGGATGAGCAACACCTCATAAAAATGGGTATACAATAATTTTGAAAATTATATTTTTAAAGGGCCGTTTTTGTGAAAAATGACAAAAAGGTGAGGTACAATATTGAAAATCTACCAGGAGCACATAACACGTAAGAGTAAAATTTAACAGAGAATACATTTATTTACTGGACAACTTTGACCTCACTTTTCAAGTATTAGTTGAGATTGTTTTGGAAAAGTTTCACTTCTACCGCGTGTAAACTGCACTCGAATTTTTTTTGACAACGTACGTAGGTACCTACTCGGATAGTATATATTCTGAACATTTCTAAAAAAATGAGTAAATTTAAATAAAGATGGTCCAATTTTTTTTTGCAAAATGGTGTAGGTACCTTTTGAATACTGTACGGGAACTAATCGTTCGTACATTTTACATTAAATTTCAATGTGAAAACCGCACAAGAGTCCCAATTACTGCCGTCCGGAGTCAGTGCGACTACGGCGTCCCCAGTTGGGTTTAGTTTTAGTTTCTGAAAAATTCTGAATAATACATTTTTATTGCGCCGTTTTTTGAAAAACTACAGTAAGCTGCACTCGAATTTTTTTTTGACAACGTCCTACTCGGATACTATTTATTCTGAACATTTCTAATAAAATGAGTAAATTTAAATAAAGATGGTCCAATTTTTTTTTGCCAAATGGTGTGGGTACCTTTTGAATACTGTACGGGTTCATACATTTTAAATTAAATTTCAATGTGAATACCGCACAAGAGTCTCAACTACTGCCGTCTGGAGTCAGTGAGACTACGGCATCCCCAGTTGGGTTTAGTTTAAGTCTCTAAAATTTCTGAATAATACATTTTTATAGCGCCGTTTTTTGAAAAATTACTTTCAGTTATAAGTTCAAAAATTTCCGAGATCCAACAATTTTTTTTTCCAAAATTAAAAAATTTCCAGAATCCAATAATTTTTTTTTCCAAAATGGAAAAGTTTCACTTCTACCGCGTGTAAACTGCACTCGAATTTTTTTTGACAACGTACTCGGACACTATATATTCTGAACATTTCTAATAAAATGAGTAAATTTAAATAAAGATGGTCCAATTTTTTTTGCCAAATGGTGTAGGTACCTTTTGAATACTGTACGGGTTCATACATTTTAAATTAAATTTCAATGTGAATACCGCACAAGAGTCCCAACTACTGCCGTCTAGAGTCAGTGAGACTACGGTATCCCCAGTTGGGTTTAGTTTGTCTCTAAAATTTCTGATTAATACATTTTTATAGAGCCGTTTTTTGAAAAATTACTTTCAGTTCAAAAATTTCCAAGACAAAATTTTTTTTTTTTCCAAAATTAAAAAAATTTCCAAAACTTAAAAATTTTTTTTTTGAAAATTCAAAAATTCACAAAATCCAAAATTTTTTTTTTTGAAAATTAAAAAATTTCCAAAGTCCAAAATTTTTTTTTCAAAATCCAAAATTTTTTTTTTTTAATTACACCCTACAGTACCCGAGATGGATATCAAATTACACGTCTCGACCTACACAAACCGAAGGGCTGACTGAAAAAATTGAACGATAAACTCCGAAGACCCTTTTAGGCTCTATTGGTTTTTCTAATTTAAATTAAATGAAATACTGAACGCCCTGAGTCGGGCGGCTGGATTGGTTCAGTACTGAATTGAGCGGTAAGCTCCTGGGATGATTTTAAAGTGTCGGCGACCAAAGTGGCACAGTGGTAGGAGTCTTTGCAACAGTAAATTATACGTTACGGGTAACAAATTACAAACATCGTTTTTTTCTCTACCTATTTTATTTAACACACACTCTTCGCTTCATCCGCGTTCACACGTCAAATCGCGTAGTGTTTAACCCCTTGGTTGCCTCTGCAACAGGCAAAGCTAGTATATATTAATGCACAGTTTTTCGAAAAACTCACATGGGTCATACAGTCAAAAAACGACCTTGCCGCCCCTTAAGTTCGCCCACCCTAAGGATCGCTTTCGCTTGAAATGCGATTCAGTCCAGGGCCTCCCACGCCAAAATGACCTCTCCGCTCTTCGAGTTTGACCGACCGCAGAGACCACAATCGCTAGACAGGAAGCTAAAAAAAACTCACGAAACCGAAACGCGAAAAATTAACGGTAAAAACTGATGCAAAATCAGCGGCGATAACTGGAACCTCCGACTGAATCTCTCATCGACGAAGAAATCGGCCCGGTTATATTTCCCGCCGACAGGTTCGCATTTCGAAAAAGTCGGAGAAAAATTAAGCACTATTCTCATACAAAACGAATTTGCTAGAAATTTTTTCATAATATTTTAATGGCGATGCTGCTAAAAAATGACATTTTATAGGTACGACACGCGGTTCGAGATATCGTCGAAAAAACGCATTCTGGTGGAGATGTTTTACCACAGATTGGAAGTAGAGGGTTTTATCAAACTTTTAAAACTGCGACATGTAACGCATTTCATCCAAAATGTTCTGCAATATTCCAAAATACCTTGCATTATTTTTGACATTTGCTAAGATTTCACTACCGTCGAAAGTGAAAAATTTGGCGGCCAGTAGAATAAGTCGTCGAGTAGGTACTTAAATTCGATTAAATTGACTAATAATTGATAATAAAAAACAATCTTGAGTTTCAAGACACGTCAGTTAGGAGAAAATTATGATTTAGCCGTATAAAATAACGGCTTCAAGCCTGTTTCGGAGTCGACAATTTGAAAACGCCTCTGCGGCTCGAAAACCGATTCTGGCTGTAATGTTTTTGAATATTATCGAGGTCGAGAGATTAAAAAAACATTTTCAACGGTCGTAACATACGCAAACCATTAAAAATATTTCACTATACGCTACGGAAAATATGACGTTTGAGAAAAATAACGTGCTTTGAAAATCCCACAGAAGAGAATATATTGCTGGCCATATAAAAAGAACACGTTTAATTACAGGGTAGGTACTTTTCCGTTGAATTATTACAAATTTGTTCGTAAGATGAACGGATTTTTTTAAGGAAATGCTTAGGTACCTACATCAATATTGTTTGTCTGCGTAAGAACCGGGTAGGTACCGGCTTACGCATCGGTTCTTTCCTTCAGATATCAAATAAAAAATTAATGATTTGAAATAAAAGAAATCACTCGGGATGGTCGCAATTTTTGCCAAAATGCATTATTTCAGGTATGTAGACTTTTGTAGTTATGAAGGAAATTAGTACTAAATAAATCGGAACGTTTTTGAAGTAAGATGGGTCCAAATACAATGCTAAACACTTTTTTTTTATGATTGTGTGAGTAAAAATTCGAACTAAAAATGACAATGAGGGCGCTGTACAATATTGAGTTTCCATCAGGAATACACATTTTGCAAGAGTAAAATATTGAATAAAATATGCTCATTTCCTAGACAAGGTAGGTACTTAAATACCTAGGGACTTTTTTCTTTTAAAAATAAAAAAAAAACATGATATCAAATAAACAGAAACAAACAAAGATGGTCGTATTTTTTTGCCAAAGTCGATAGGTACCTATCATTTCAAAACCAAATTTCAAAATTAAAAAATTAGGATTCGTAATATTTATTCAAAAAATATGTAGGTACTCATGTGCACCTGCCCTGATTTATTTTTTATATGAACGATTTTGCATTAAAATTATTATTTGTTAAATAATTTTGAAAAATACATTTTTATGGCGCCATTTTTGTGAAAAATGACAAAAAAGATGACGTACAATATTGAAAATCTACCAGGAGCACATGATGTATCACTATAGAGTTCAAGTGGGGTGGGTCGCGAACTCACATGTCAAACTTTTGTCAACAAACCGGACCTCTCAGCGGTTTCGGTTGTTGTTTTACGACAAACGGCATTACGGACGAAAAATCGATCCTGGCTAAAATGTTTTTGAAAAATATTATAGTCTAGATGTCTCCTCAACTAATTCGATCGTCATTACATACGCATCGCATGTGAAATATTTCAGGGCAAGCTAAACAAAATCAGATTTTTCCACGAAAAACACGTGCTTAGAAATTTTTAGTTTTTCATTCCTGGGTAGGTACTTATTTGACGACGACGTACTTCATTGAAAAAATTTGAAAAGAAATGCGTAGGTACTTTCACGAATAGGTAGCTTCACAATAAATTAGGTTTTAATGCAATACTAAGGTAAAGTTGTTTCAATAAAGTTGAATAATTCAACAATGTTTTTAAAATTAATTTTCACGTTCTGTGTAAGTTCTATTCGAGTTCTGTTGTTTTATCGTTATAGGCCAGTCGCATCATAAAACTGAAATAATTACAGAACTTTAATAGAATTTGAACAGAACTTTCACAGAAGGCTAAAATTAACTCGATTAGTACATATTTTCTACACAAAATTGTAGAAAATATGTACAGGGAGACATCTAGCGGTGAAGAATGTAAGTACTGATTATTTTCATAAGAAAAATTCACACGAATTTATTCTATTTTTATTTTATGGCGAGGGGGGCGGGAATTCGACATTTCGAACGTACATTGCGTGGTCGAAGATATCGTCAAAAATACGCATTCTGGCCGAGATGTTTTTGAATTAATCTTAAGTAGAGAGTTACTACAAGCAGTTAAAACTGTGACATGGTTCGCTTTCCATTCAAAATGTTACACAAGAGTGCATTTCACAATGACATGTTTTGACACTTTACGTAAAAAGCATTTTCCTCTAAAATATCTTTTGGCTTTCTAGCCAGTATAAAACCTAATTTTCTTACAAATAAAATCAGGTTGGGTAAATTTTCTCCAATATTGCAACACCGAAAATGAAAATTTTTCCATAACCCTCTTGAACTTACGAAATCACCCCATAATACGTTTTTGTATGAAGATTTTTTTTTAAAGATGGCGGATTTCAATTTTTACGGCTTGGTGCGGTTAAAATTCAAGCGGGATTAGTCCAAGTTTGTGAGTTGGTCTTGCATGTGTAAAAAATATAAATACAGAATATTGTAAAACTGCAAATTATGAACTAGGTAGGTACCCGATAAACGGATTTAACTGATAAATTGGGCTCCAATATAGCTCAACATTAGGATTCGTATTATCTATAAAAATAAATACTTCTGCGAACTTTTTTTCATTGAAGTGATTACTTGACAAAAAATTCTGAATTTACATTTAAATGGCGCCGTTTTTTTTTAATTACTGTAGGGAAACTTAGTACCTACTCGCGCACTATGAAATAATATTTTCTCTGTAATTTTTTTACTGCAATAAAAATAAGTTTAAGTTTCTAAAAAATTCTGAATAACACATTTTTATAGCGCCGTTTTTTGAAAAAATACTACAAGGGCCCCAAGTACCTACCCGTGCACTCATGTGTAGGTACCTACCCTGATTTATTTTTTATATGAACGATTTTGCATTAAAATTATTATTTAAGAAATAATTTTGAAAAATACATTTAAATGGCGCCGTTTTTGTGAAAAATGACAAAAAGGGTGACGAACAATATTGAAAATCTACCAGGAGCACATAATACGCAGGAGTAAAATATTACAGACGATACATTTATTTACTAGACCAGGGAGGCAATTCTTTCATTGACAAAAATGATTAATTTAAATAAAATGAAACATCCGAAGACGGGAGTTTTGAAGTGATACTTCTATAGCACTGCTGTGATTTGGATTTCGGATGAAACGGAAATGACGATTACTCCACCTGCGACAATGGTCAAATTTTTTTTGCCAAATGGTGTAGGTACCTTTTGAATACTGTAGGGGTTCATACATTATAAATTAAATTTCAATGTGAATATCGCACAAGAGTCCCACCTACTGCCGTCTGGAGTCAGTGAGACTACGGCATCCCCAGTTGTGCTTAGTTAAAGTTTCTAAAATATTCTGAATAATACATTTTTATAGCGCCGATTTTTTTAAATTAGTGCAAGGGCAAAATTTTTTTTTTTATATCCAAAATCCATTTTTTTTTTCCAAAATTTAATTTTTTTTTTAAAATTCAAAAATTTCCAAATCCAAATTTTTTTTTTCCACAGTTAAAAAATTTCCAAAATCCAATTTTTTTTTCCAAAATTCAAAAATTTCCTAAATCCAAATTTTTTTTCCAAAATTAAAAAATTTCCAAAATCCAATTTTTTTTTCAAAATCCAAAATTCTTTTTTTTTTAAATTACACCTTACAGTACCCGAGATGGGTATCAAATTACGCGTCTCGATCTACACAATCCGAAGGGCTGAGTGAAAAAAATAAGCGATAAACTCCTAGGACCATTTTTTGAGATAAAGCTCTAATGGTTTTTTCTAATTTAAATTAAATGAAATACTGAACGCCCTGAGTCGGGCGGCAGGATTGGTTCAGTACTGAATTGAGCGGTAAGCTCCTGGGCCGTTTTAAAAGTATCGGCGACCAAAGTGGCACTGTGGTAAGAGTCTTTTCAACAGTAAACTATACGTTTCGGGTAACAAATTACGCGTATCGACCTGCATAACCCAAATGGCGCAGTGAAAATTTGAGCAGGAAGCTACTTGGCCTCCTTTTGCGAGAAAAGGCCCGTACTGAACGCCTTGAACCGGGTGACCGAAGCAGCCCGAGAGCGGATGTACGAAATTGGGCTGTCAACTGCCTGTGCCCTTTGTAGGCGCACACTCCTTGCTTTATCCACATTCAAACATCGTTTTTTCTTCACTTATTTTATTTTACACACACTCTTCGCTTCATCCGCGTTCACACGTCATATCGTGTAGTGTTTAACCCCTTGGTTGCCTCTGCAACAGGCAAAGCTAGTTAATATAGTATTGCACAGTTTTTCGAAAAACTCACATGGGTCATACAGGCAAAAGACGACCTTGCCGCCCCTTAAGTTCGCCCACCCTAAGGATCGCTTTCGCTTGAAATGCGATTCAGTGCAGGGCCTCCCACGCCAAAATGACCTCTCCGCTCTTCGAGTTTGACCGACCGCAGAGACCATAATCGCTAGACAGGAAGCTAAAAAAAAACCATGAAACCGAAACACCAAAAGTCAACGGTAAAAACTGATGCAAAATCAGCGGCGATAACTGGAACCTCCGACTGAATCTCTCATCGACGAAGAAATCGGCCCGGTTATATTTCCCGCCGACAGGTTCGCATTTCGAAAAAGTCGGAGAAAAATTAAGCACTATTTTCATACAAAACGAATTTGCTAGAAATTTTTTCATAATATTTTAATGGCGATGCTGCTAAAAAATGACATTTTATAGGTACGACACGCGGTACGAGATATCGTCGAAAAAGCGCGTTCTGGTGGAGATGTTTTTCAATAAATAGGAGGAATAGAAATTAAGGAAGCTTTTAAAATCGACAAATATGTCGGTCACCATTCAAAATGTTACACAATAGCGCGCGGAAAAATGATATTTTCTGACGTTTCGCAAAACTCGCATTTTTCTCGAGGGTGCATAATTTGTCTGGCCAGTAGAACACCTAATTTTCTTACAAATAAATTCAGGTTGGGTAAATTTTCTCACACCTGGGCACACTGGATTCTGAAATTTTACAAATGGCGGATAGCCGAGCTCTCCGCCAACTAAACTTTTCAATCGGGCCAGGACAGCGTTGTTTGTATGGAAAACGTTAAAAACCACTCGATTTTCAGGCCGTGCTCGAGGTGGTGACTACATTATTTCGTTTCGGTCTTGCCAGCGATGAAAATATAATTGCAGACTATTGTACGTCTGCGAATGACGAACTAAGTAGGTACCCGATAGATGGGCTCCGATGCATTAGGATTCGTATTATTTATAAATATAAATACTTTGCGAACTCTTTTTCATTGAAATGATTATTTGATAAAAAATTCTGAATATACATTTTAATGGCGTGTTTTTTTTTACGTATGTGCAGGTGTACCAACTGAGAATCTGAGTAGGTAGGTACCTGCACATAACAACTCGGCATCATAATATGGGAAATATATATATATTTTTTTTGGAAATTTGTAATGAAATTATTTGAAGTTGAAAGGATAATTTCTTTTGTAATAATTTTTTGAGCTGTTATGCCGTATTGCGCTACCTTCGTCTTTAGCCTAGATATTTAAGGGATCTATTTTATTTAATATTAAAGTTACATAACGCTTTCTTTTGTATTTTGCTTCTTTACGATAATTATTTAACGTTAGAGGCGGGCATTGGCACTGCCGCCCCGGGAACCAGTCGTCGGATGAGCATTCTGAACATTTCTAATAAAATGAGTAAATTTAAATAAAGATGGTCCAATTTTTTTTTTGCGAAATGGTGTATGTACCTTTTGAACACTGTACGGGAACTAATCGTTCGTACATTTTACATTAAATTTCAATGTGAAAACCGCACAAGAGTCCCAATTACTGCCGTCCGGAGTCAGTGCGACTACGGCGTCCCCAGTTGGGTTTAGTTTTAGTTTCTGAAAAATTCTGAATAATACATTTTTATAGCGCCGTTTTTTGAAAAACTACAGTAAGCTGCACTCGAATTTTTTTTTGACAACGTCCTACTCGGATACTATTTATTCTGAACATTTCTAATAAAATGAGTAAATTTAAATAAAGATGGTCCAATTTTTTTTTGCCAAATGGTGTAGGTACCTTTTGAATACTGTACGGGTTCATACATTTTAAATAAAATTTCAATGTGAATACCGCACTAGAGTCAACTACTGCCGTCTGGAATCAGTGAGACTACGGCATCCCCAGTTGGGTTTAGTTTAAGTCTTTAAAATTTCTGAATAATACATTTTTATAGCGCCGTTTTTTGAAAAATTACTTTCAGTTATAAGTTCAAAAATTTCCGAGATCCGACAATTTTTTTTTCCAAAATTAAAAAATTTCCAGAATCAAATAATTTTTTTTTCCAAAATTAAAAAATTTTCAGAAACCAAAAATTTTTTTTTTCAAAATTAAAAAATTTCCAGAAACCGAAAATTTTTTTTTTCAAAATTCAAAAATTTCCGGAAACAAAAAATTTTTTTTTTTAAATTAAAAAATTTCCAGAATCCGAAATTTTTTTTTTCCAAATTTAAAAAATTTCCAGAAAACAAAAATTTTTTTTTTCAAAATTCAAAAATTCCCAGAAACCAAAAAAGTTTTTTTTTCAAAATTAAAAAATTTCCAAAACTCAAAATTTTTTTTTGAAAATTCAAAAATTTACAAAATCCAAAAATTTTTTTTTGAAAATTCAAAAATTTCCAAAGTCTAAAAAATTTTTTTTCAAAATCCAAAATTTTTTTTTTTTAAATTACACCCTACAGTACCCGAGATGGATATCAAATTACGCGTCTCGACCTACACAATCCGAAGGGCTGACTGAAAAAATTAAACGATAAAATCCGAGGACCCTTTTAGGCTCTATTGGTTTTTCTAATTTAAATTAAATGAAAAACTGAACGCCCTGAGTCGGGCGGCTGGATTGGTTCAGTACTGAATTGAGCGGTAAGCTCCTGGGACGTTTTAAAAGTGTCGACGACCAAAGTGGCACAATGGTAGGAGTCTTTGCAACAGTAAATTATACGTTACGGGTAACAAATTACAAACATCGTTTTTTTCTTCACCTATTTTATTTAACACACACTCCTCGCTTCATCCGCGTTCACACGTCAAATCGCGTAGTGTTTAACCCCTTGGTTGCCTCTGCAACAGGCAAAGCTAGTTAATATAGTATTGTTCAGTTTTTCGAAAAACTCACTTTTGTAATTTAGGCAAAAAACGACCTAGCTGCCCCTTAAGTTTCATACACCTGAAGGACCACTATCGCGTGACAGGAAACTAGCACGAATTTCTTATTTGAGAAACGCAAAAAGTCAACGGAAAAAACTGATACAAAATCAGCGGCGATAACTGGAACCTCCGACTGAATCTCTCATCGACGAAGAAATCGGCCTGGTTATATTTCCCGCCGACAGGTTCGCATTTGCAAAAAAGATAAGAGATCTTAATCGCATTTCCTTTACGCGAAACGAATTTGCTAGAAATTATTTTAATGGCGATTCTGCTAAAAAATGACATTTTATAGGTACGACACGCGGTTCGAGATATCGTCGAAAAGGCGCATTCTGGCGAAGATGTCTTTCGATAAATATGAAGAATAGAAGTTAAGGAAACTTTTAAAATCGACAAATGTGTCGGTCACCATTCAAAATGTTACACGATAGCGCGCGGAAAAATGATATTTTCTGACGTTTCGCAAAATCGCACTTTGCTCGAGGGTGCATAATTTAGCTGGCCAGTAGAATACCTAATTTTCTTACAAATAAATTCAGGTTGGGTAAATTTTCTCACACCTTGGAACACTCGATTCTGAAATTTTACAAATGGCGGAGAGCTTTGCCTTCGCCAACTAAAGTTTTCATTCAGGCCAGGACAGCGTTGTTTGTATGGAAAACGTTAAAAACAACTCGATTTTCAGGCCGTGCTCGAGGTGGTGAAGACATTATTTCGTTTCGGTCTTGCCAGCGATGAAAATATAATTGCAGAATATTGTACGTCTGCGAATGACGAACTAAGTAGGTACCTGATAGATGGGCTCGAGGCATTAGGATTCGTATTATTTATAAATATAAATACTTTGCGAACTCTTTTTCATTGAAATGATTATTTGATAATAAAATTCTGAATATACATTTTAATGGCGTGTTTTTTTTTACGCATGTGCAGGTGTACCAACTGAGAATCTGAGTAGGTAGGTACCTGCACATAACAACTCGGAATCATCAAATAAGAATTGCATATGTTTTTTTTTTTGGAAATTTGTATTGAAATTATTTGAAGTTGAAAGGATAATTTCTTTTGTAATAATTTTTTGGGCTGTTATGCCGTGTTGCGCTACCTTCGTCTTTATACTAGATATTTAAGGGATTTATTTTTTTTAAATACTATAGTTACATAACGCTTTTTTTGTATTTAGCTTATTTATGATAATTATTCAACGTTAGAGGCGGGCATTGGTACTGCCGCCCCGGGAACCATTTGTTGGATGAGCAACACCTCATAAAAATGGGTATACAAAAAATTTGAAAATTATATTTTTATAGGGCCGTTTTTGTGACCTCACTTTTCAAGTATTAGTTGAGATTGTTTTGGAAAAGTTTCACTTCTACCGCGTGTAAACTGCACTCGAATTTTTTTTGACAACGTACGTAGGTACCTACTCGGGCACTATATATTCTGAACATTTCTAATAAAATGAGTAAATTTAAATAAAGATGGTCCAATTTTTTTTTGCGAAATGGTGTAGGTATCTTTTGAATACTGTACGGGAACTAATCGTTCGTACATTTTACATTAAATTTCAATGTGAAAACCGCACAAGAGTCCCAATTACTGCCGTCCGGAGTCAGTGCGACTACGGCGTCCCCAGTTGGGTTTAGTTTTAGTTTCTGAAAAATTCTGAATAATAAATTTTTATAGCGCCGTTTTTTGAAAAACTACAGTAAGCTGCACTCGAATTTTTTTTTGACAACGTCCTTCTCGGATACTATTTATTCTGAACATTTCTAATAAAATGAGTAAATTTAAATAAAGATGGTCCAATTTTTTTTTGCCAAATGGTGTAGGTACCTTTTGAATACTGTACGGGTTCATACACTTTAAATTAAATATCAATGTGAATACCGCACAAGAGTCCCAATTACTGCCGTCCGGAGTCAGTGCGACTACGGCGTCCCCAGTTGGGTTTAGTTTTAGTTTCTGAAAAATTCTGAACAATACATTTTTATAGGGCTGTTTTTTGAAAAACTACAGTAAGCTGCACTCGAATTTTTTTTGACAACGTCCTTCTCGGATACTATTTATTCTGAACATTTCTAATAAAATGAGTAAATTTAAATAAAGATGGTCCAATTTTTTTTTGCCAAATGATGTAGGTACCTTTTGAATACTGTACGGGTTCATTAAATTAAATTAAATTTCAATGTGAATACCGCACACGAGTCCCAACTACTGCCGTCTGGAGTCAGTGAGACTACGGCACCCCAGTTGGGTTTAGTTTAAGTCTCTAAAATTTCTGAATAATACATTTTTATAGCGCCGTTTTTTGAAAAATTACTTTCAGTTATAAGTTCAAAAATTTCCGAGATCCAACAATTTTTTTTTTCCAAAATTAAAAAATTTCCAGAAACCAAAAAATTTTTTTTTCATAATTAAAAAATTTCCAGAAACCGAAATTTTTTTTTTCAAAATTCAAAAATTTCCGGAAACCAAAAAATTTTTTTTTCAAAATTAAAAAATTTCCAGAATCCGAATTTTTTTTTTCCAAATTTAAAAAATTTCCAGAAACCAAAAAATTTTTTTTTCAAATTAAAAAATTTTCCAGAAACCGATAATTTTTTTTTTCAAAATTCAAAAATTTCCGGAAACCAAAAATTTCCAGAATCCGAAATTTTTTTTTTCCAAATTTAAAAAATTTTCAAAATCCAATTTTTTTTTTTTTAAAATTACACCTTACAGTACCCGAGATGGGTATCAAATTACGCGTCTCGATCTTAACAATCCGAAAGGCTGAGTGAAAAAAATAAGCGAAAAACTCCTAGGACCATTGTTCGAGATAAAGCTCTAATGTTTTTTTCTAATTTAAATTAAATGAAAAACCGAACGCCCTGAGTCGGGCGGTAGGATTGGTTCAGTACTGAATTGAGCGGTAAGCTCCTGGGCCGTTTTAAAAGTGTCGACGACCAAAGTGGCACTGTGGGAAGAGTCTTTTCAACAGTAAACTATACGTTTCGGATAACAAATTACGCGTATCGATCTGCACAACCCAAATGGCGCAGTGAAAACTTGAGCAGGAAGCTACTTGGCCTGCTTTTGCGAGAAAAGGCCCGTACCGAACGCCTTGATCCGGGTGACCGAAGCGGCCAGAGAGCAGGCATACGCAATTGGGCTGTCAACTATCTGTGCCCTTTGTAGACGGACACCCCTCGCTTTATCCACATTCAAATAACGTTTTTTTCTCTACCTATTTTATTTAACACACACTCTTTGCTTCATCCGCGTTCACACGTCAAATCGCGTAGTGTTTAACCCCTTGGTTGCCTCTGCAACAGGCAAAGCTAGTATATATATTATTGCACAGTTTTTCGAAAAACTCACTTTTTCCTTTACGCGAAAAACGACCTTGCCGCCCCTTAAGTTCGCCCACCCTAAGGATCGCTTTCGCTTATTTGATTTTCAGTACACCAAGAAATTAAGATTTTTAAGATTTTTTAAGACTTTTTTCTCATACAAAGTGCAATTTGCTAGGGATTTATTCTTAAAAATTTTACGGCGTTGCTAGGAAAAAATGGCATTTTATAGGTGCGTCACGGAATTCGAGATTGCGTCAAAAATAACCCTTCCGCCGGAGATGTTTTACGACAGATTCGTAGTAGAGAGTATTAATAAGATTTTAAAACCGCGACATGTAACGCATTTCATCCAAAATGTTCTGCAATATTGCATAATACTTAACATTATTTTTGACATTTGCTAAGATTTCACTACCGTCGAAAGTGAAAAATTTGGCGGCCAGTAAAATCAGCTGTCGAGTAGGAACTTAATTTCCTTTTTACTCACTAAAAAATTGAAAATAAAAAACCACCTTGAGTTTCAAGGGACGTCAATTTACGATTTAGCCTAATAAAAAAAAGCTCCAAGCCTGTTCCGGAGTGGCCAATTTGAAAACGACCCTGGGGCTCGAAAACCGATTCTGGCTGTAATTTTTTTCAATAATATCGAGGTCAAGAGATTGAAAAAACTTTTTCAACGGTCGTTACATACGCAAACCATTAAAAATATTTCACTATACGCCACCGAAAATATGACGTTTGAGAAAAATAACGTGCTTTGAATTTTCCTACAGAAGAGAAAATATTGCTGGCCATATAAAAAGAACACGTTTAAACGTAATTAATTACAGGGTAGGTACTTTTCCGTTGAATTATTGCAAATTTGTTCGTAAGATGAACGGATTTTTTTAAGGAAATGCTTAGGTACCTACATCAATATTGTTTGTCTGCGTAAGTACCGGGTAGGTACCGGCTTACGCATCTTTAGATATCAAATAAAAAATTAATGATTTGAAATAAAAGAAATCACTCGGGATGGTCGCACTTTTTGCCAAAATGCATTATTTCAGGTAGGTAGACTTTTGTAGTTACGAAGGAAATTAGTACTAGATAAATCGGAACGTTTTTTAAGTAAGATGGGTCCAAATACAATGCTAAACACTTTTCATTTATGATTGTGTTATTAAGGATTCGATTTCTTTGGACATTATTAAATAATAAAAAACATTATGGGTGTATGGGTAAGTACCTACAAGCATTCTTTGAAAGTTTTTTTTTCTGTAATTTTTTTACTGCAATAAAATTGTTCGAGTTATTTTATGCTCAATAATAAAAAAATGTATGGCGCAGTTTTGTGAAAAATGACAATGAGGGCGCTGTACAATATTGAGTTTCCATCAGGAATACACATTTTGCAAGGGTAAAATATTGAATAAAATATACTTATTTACTAGACAAGGTAGGTACTTAAATACCAAGGGCCTTTTTTCTTTTAAAAATAAAAAAAAACAAGATATCAAATAAACGGACACAAACAAAGATGGTCGTGACTATTTATCCTGGATACTTTTAATGAAATTAAATTAATTTGTTAAAGGTTAAGGCTTCATTCACATTCAAATATCATTTCAAAACCGAATTTCGAAATTTAAAAAATTAGGATTCGTAATATTTATTCAAAAAATATGTAGGTACTCATGTGTAGGTCGCTAACCTTATTTATTTTTTATATGAACGATTTTGCATTAAAATTATTATTTGATAAATAATTTTGAAAAATACATTTTAATGGCGCCGTTTGTGTGAAAAATGACTAAAAGGGTGACGTACAATATTGAAAATATACCAGGAGCACATAATACGCAGGAGTAAAATATTACAGAGAATACATTTATTTACTAGACAGGGAGGCAATCCTTTCATTGACAAAAATTATGAATTTAAATAAAAAGAAACATACAAAGACTGGAGTTTTGAAATGGTACTTCTATAGCACGGCTGTGATTTGGATTTCGGATGTAACGGAAATGACGATTACTGCTCCTGCGACGCATCAACTGTGCCCATCGGCCGCTTTGATAAAAATTAGTTGACATATGAAAAAGTATTGGTTGAGATTGTTTTGGTAAAGTTTCACTTCTACCGCGTATAAACTGCACTCGAATTTTTTTTTGACAAAGTCCGTAGGTACATACTCGGATACTATATATTCTGAACATTTCAATAATATGAGTAAATTTAAATAAAGGTGCTCCACTTTTTTTGCCAAATGGTGAAGGTACCTTTTGAATACTGTACGAGAACTAATCGTTCGTACATTTTAAATTAAACTTCAATGTGAATACCGCACAAAAGTCCCAACCTGGTGCCGTCTGGAGTCAGTGAGACTACGGCATCCCCAGTTTGGTTTAGTTTTAGTTTATGAAAAATTCTGAAAAAACATTTTGTTATCGCCGTTTTTTGAAAAATTACTTTCAGTTTTATTAAGTTCAAAAATTTCCAAAATCGAATTTTTTTTTTCAAAATTCAAAAATTTTCAAC
Organism: Glyphotaelius pellucidus; assembly: GCA_936435175.1. Taxonomy (NCBI): domain Eukaryota; kingdom Metazoa; phylum Arthropoda; class Insecta; order Trichoptera; family Limnephilidae; genus Glyphotaelius; species Glyphotaelius pellucidus. The sequence continues at coordinate 161,898 of OW386562.1, read as the reverse complement.
ATCCAAAAAATTTTTTTTCTATAATTAAAAAAATTCCAAAATCATTTTATTTTTTTAAATTCAAAAATTTTCCAAAATTTTTTTTTCAAAATTAAACCTTACAGTACCCGAGATGGATATCAAATTACGCGTCTCGACCTACACAATCCGAAAGGCTGAGTGAAAAACTTGAACGATAAACTCCGAGGACCCTTTTTCGAGATAAGGCTCTATCGGTTTTTCTAATTTAAATTAAATGAAATACTGAACGCCCTGAGTCGGGCGGCTGGATTGGTTCAGTACTGAATTGAGCGGTACGCTCCTGGGACGATTTTAAAGTGTCGGCGACCAAAGTGGCACAGTGGTAGGAGTCTTTGCAACAGTAAATTATACGATACGGGTAACAAATTACAAACATCGTTTTTTTCTCTACCTATTTTATTTAACACACACTCTTCGCTTCATCCGCGTTCACACGTCAAATCGCGTAGTGTTTAACCCCTTGGTTGCCTCTGCAACAGGCAAAGCTAGTTTATATATTATTGCACAGTTTTTCGAAAAACTCACTTTTTCCTTTACGCGAAAAACGACCTTGCCGCCCCTTAAGTTCGCCCACCCTAAGGATCGCTTTCGCTTATTTGATTTTCAGTACACCAAGAAATTAAGATTTTTAAGACTTTTTAAGACTTTTTTCTGAAAAAAACAAAGGCTACCGTCAACTGTGCCAGTGTCATTTCACTCCTCTTTACAAAATTAATCATTTTTAACAGATAATAGCTTTAAAATAGTATTGTAAATTGGTGTAATATAGTTTTAACTTGTATATTTGATTTTTACAGTAAGTAAGTAAGTGTTGTATAATTAGTTTCTCGAAGCAATTCAGGTAAGTTTTTTTTTTTTTTTTTGGTTAGCATCATTTAAATTTTTTAGAAAATGGATCAAGAAAAACCTCCTGACCCCCCAGATGATGGTTTACTATCTGAATCCTCGGGTGTTACGAAAAAAATGATCGCGGTTAATATTCCGGAAGCTTCTGACTTCGTATTGATTACATCTAAAAAAAGGAAAATCGCTAAATCAGCTCATACCTGTACAACAGATTTTGAACAGATGCATCGCAAAATACCTTCCACTCAAAAAAAAAATGACTCCCTTCAAAACAATTCTTCTGTTTTACCTGAACAACAGGATGTAATTCCATCTCCGTCCACTTCTTCCTCGACTTCAATTCACCCAATTAGTCCAATTAGTCCTTCCACCACACTCGCCCCATCAGAAACCACTACACATTTAAATATGTCGCGTTTATACAATAATCTTGATAGACCACCATATATAACACACGTAACTAAAATGTCAAATGATGGAAAACAATCCAATTTATATGATGTTGACTTTGGACATTTTATGTTTAAAAATAAAATCCACCCTGTCTGGAATGGAGTTAAGTCGGTTGGCCGCAACCGTCTTTCTGTCGAATTCAGGACAGCGGCTGAGGCCAATAGCTTTGTTAAATCTGATGTTGCCAAAAAAAACTCGTATAACGTTTTCATTCCTACATATCAGGTAACAAGGCTAGGTGTCACAAAAGGAATTCCACCGCACTGGTCGATAGAGGATATCTTGGATAATATTACTGTTCCCCAGGGTTTCGGAAAAGTATTAAAAGCGCGACGTCTAAATTACAGATTTAATACGGGAAACTCTGTAGAATGGAGACCCTCCCAATCCGTTGTTTTAACCTTTGACAGCAAAGATCTTCCGCAAAATGTTAGCATGTTTAACGTCTCTCTTCCAGTAGAGCTCTATGTGTTCCCAACTGTGCAGTGCTACAAGTGCTGCAGATTTGGACACACTAAGAACCTCTGCAGATCAGAACCTCGTTGCTTCAAGTGCAGTTCGTCTCATAGTGGCGATTCCTGTGATAAAACCGAGGAAAATTATAAATGCTTAAACTGCTCCGGAACTCACATGTCCATTAGCAAAACTTGCCCTGAACTGTCGAGACAGCGCAATATAAAACATACAATGGCCGAGAAAAGCATTTCTTATGCGGAAGCATCAAGAATGTTTAACAAATCCATTCCATCTTATTCTGAAGTAACTTCCAAAAATTCAAAAAATTCCACCACTTCTCAACCTACTTCTTCTTCATTTAGAAAAACCGTTCAAAAGGTCGTGACACCTAGATTACCAACAAAAAAAAATAATGCCAATCACGAATCCCTTCTGTGGTTCCCCAATGGACAACTCCCTTCCAGTTCAAATTTCAATGCTTACCCAAAGTCATCTAGTAAAGAACACAATTATAATATAGACCTTAACGCTACACTAATCACCTCATTTTTACATATTTTACAAACTTTAAATAAAAACAACATCCAAATACCGTCCCACGTTGCTAAACAAATTACCAATATTATTAACTCAACCAGAAATGGCTCCTCTGATGAGGATTCTTCAGTGGAATTGTCATAGTATTAAAAACAAAACTGAAGAATTTTCAAATATATTAAATTCGAACTCTATTGCAGTGGCTGCCGTCTCGGAGACATGGCTGGAACCGGATTCTGATTTCAGAGTCAGGGGATACCACTGTCTTCGAGACGACCGTCAAGATGGGAAGGGCGGCTCCGCCCTTTTCATTAAAAAATCATTACCCTTCACCCCAGTAGATGTAAAACCAATTGGTTGTCCTTTTCAAGTGACGGCCGCAAAGGTTTTTGACACTACAATCATTTCTTTGTATATATCACCATCTAACAAACCTTCAAAATCAGTTCTGAAAGCAATGTTTTCAAAGGTCAATCCCCCTTCTCTTATTCTGGGAGATTTTAATGCCCATCACGGATTATGGGGAGCTCACAATTGTGACAGAATGGGCAGAGATATTGTTGATCTACTCGATGAACTAGATTTTTGTATCATCAATGATGGCTCTCCTACGCGTCTTCAGGTACCTGGTCAACGACCCAGCATGGTTGATCTTACTATTTGCAATTCCAGCATAGCCGCATCCCTGTTATGGGAGGTTTTGGATGACCCGCATGGGAGTGATCATTACCCTATCCTCATAGAATTCTCAAATATTTATCACCCCAACAAAAATGTTAAGTGCAGTAGTCGAAAACCGAAGTTCTTAACTGCCAATGCCAACTGGAATGATTATTCAAATCATGCAAAGTTCTCCGTGCAAAGTCTACCCTCTCCAACTACAGAAAATGTTGCGGAATGTTACGATTTATTGGTGTCTGCAGTCATTACGGCCGCAGAAAAATTTATCCCCATTAAAACGACACGTAACAAAGGGAAACCTCCCCCAGCTCCTTGGTGGGACATTGAATGCTCAGATGCAGTAGATATGAGGAAAAAATATGCGAAAATTTATTCAACAAATATGAATATGGAGAATTTCCTTCAGTATAAACAGATTGAAGCTAAAACCAAACGTCTTCTAAAAAACAAAAAACGTCAAGGCTGGAAAAAATTTTGCTCATCGTTATCTCCCGAAGTTCCTCTTTCAGTAGTTTGGAATTCAATTCGTCGATTTAAGGGGTCTCACATCCCAACGGTGACTCGGCCACTCTCTTCGGAGTGGGTGAAGGAATTTGCTGATAAACTAGCTCCACAAACTGCGAGTAATTGGAATGAAACAGAATTCACGTACTCATTTAAAACACGGGGTTGGATGGACACCCACTTCAATTTAACAGAGCTTAGGGAGGTCTTAAACGATCTCACAGACTCATCCCCTGGTGTAGATGGAATTCCATATAGCTTTATTAAAAACTGCGATGTTACCACACTAAACTATTTTCTTTCAGTTATAAATCTGATCTTTGACTCCGGCAAAATTCCATCATCCTGGAAAACACAAATAATTGTTCCCATTCTGAAACCCCAGAAAGACCCTAACTCTGGACTTTCTTACAGACCTATTGCTTTGTCATCTTCCTTAATTAAAATAGCTGAACATATGATCAAAAGACGCCTAGACTGGTATGTAGAAAATGAAAAAATTCTTCCCAGCTCTCAGTTTGGATTTCGAAAACGAAAAAGTACGATCGAAAGTGTGTCCATCCTGACTTCTGATATCCAGTTGGCCCTGGCTGATAATGAATTTCTTGTCGGTGTTTGCCTTGATGTGTGCGGAGCTTTTGACAATGTTTTATTAGATGTTTTATTTAGTAAATTATTAAAAATTGGCATCCCTCGTAAGCTTTCCAGTTTTATAATTAACCTCCTTCTTACCAGGAAAATTCAAATCCAGGTGCTGGATTCTCCTCCGCTGGAAAGAATAGTAAACAAGGGTTTGCCTCAGGGCTCCGTCCTTAGTCCTATCCTTTTTAATATATATACCTTTGACCTGCATCGGAGTATGCATCCATCTTGTAAAATACTTCAGTATGCAGATGATCTTTTTATATATATTTCAGGACGAATTATTACTATTCTGGAGGAAGTGATTAACATTTGCATGAAAAACCTTGACATCTGGTTAATGAATCACGGCTTAGAAATTTCTCCGTCCAAAAGTAATGTTATCGTTTTTTCCAGAAAACGTGTTACTCCGCGTGTAACAGTCCAAATAAATAATTCAATTCTCCCTATCCAGGCACAGATAAGATTCCTTGGCGTAATTTTAGACTCTAAGTTAACATGGAACCCGTATGCTAATTTTATAATTAACAAATGTCAAGCTGGCCTCAACACTTTACGTGCCGTTTCAAGGGTCTGGTGGGGAAGTCACCCATTCACCCAAAAACTTTTTTATAATGCATATGTTAGGAGTCATTTGGATTACGCGTCATTCCTCATCGAACCCACTTCTAAAAAGAACCTCGCGAGGTTGGACCGTATCCAATTTCAAAGCTTAAGATTGATTATCGGAGCAATGCGTTCTTCCCCAATTAACGCTTTACAAGTGGAGGCTGTGGAGGCTCCTCTTCATTTCAGAAGACAGTTCTTGGCTGACAAGTTTTTATTTAAATGCTTTAGGCTCTCCAATCACCCATTGATGGACAAAATTACCTCACTCTCTGCTCAAGTGCAATCACTTCCATATTGGAGGAACAAATCAATCCCTCTTCTTGTTAAAAGTCTCCATACGTACAGTGCATATAAACCCCTCTTAAATCCATCTGATAGACTTCCTTTATATGCTAACCCCTTTCGTATTCATTTACGTAAACCAAATATTCTTCTTTCTCTCGGCATAACTAACAACCACGAAGCTCCAAGAAAGCTTATCCAAATTTTAAATTCGAAATATTCCGACTGGAAAATTATTTACACAGATGGTTCCAAATCTCACTTATCAAACCATGTGGGAGCGGCATTCCATTGTCCATCAGATCAAGTCAATAAAAAAATTAAACTTCCAAAAGAGGCTTCCGTTTTCACTGCTGAATGTATAGCCATTTTTGAATCCCTCAAATACATTGACGATGATCACATAGGAAACTTCTTAATTCTCTCCGATTCCCTAAGTGCACTTCAAAAATTAAACTCTTCACCCTTCCATTACCCAGAAGACGATCTTTGTGTTGGAATCCGCACCTTAATTCATAAATTAACCGACTCTGGCAAAGAAACCGTGTTGGCTTGGATACCTAGTCACTGCGGTATCCCTGGAAATGAAAAGGCCGATTCATTGGCGAAAGATGCTATTATTTCCGGTGATATTTTATATAAATTTTTAAACCCCGATGACGTTCTCATAAAATTAAAAGAAAACATGATTTCCACATGGCAGAATCATTGGGTTGAATCTAGTAAAACAAAAGGGTACAACTTTTTCACAATACAGCCAACGATTCCTTCAAAACCGTGGTTTTCTAGACTCTCTTTAAACAAATTCTCTACATCCTCCATTTGCCGCATGCGGATAGGGCATTGCTGCCACAATGTTCACCTGACAAAAATTCATGTTAAGAATTCTGCGATGTGTGAATGTCGTCTTGGTGAAGAGGACCTCAATCATATTTTTTTCAGTTGCCCTTTAAATAATTCATACAAAAATTTCATCCCTCACCTAATCAGTTCAGGCATATTGCCCCCCTATAACATTGCATGTCTGTTATCTTCTGTAAATAAACGCGTTTATAAAGTCTTGGCTAATTTCCTGAATATTAACAGCATCAATTTGTAACTGTAAGTTAAGTTCCATGTATTTATTTATTTAATTTTTCATCCATAATAAATTATATCAACATACTTATCAATTTCCTGTTGCTTCCTCGTTGTTAAATGTAATTATAATCATCTCGTATTGTAAGAATTTAGCGTATTATTATTATTTGTATAGTATTATTATATAATGTAGATAGGTTCTTGTTATTGAAACTAAATTTGTAAATATTAACCCAAAATTACACTCACAAAATTACACTCATAAAATTATTCACTTGACACTGGCCAGAACACTCCATTGGGGTGAAAAGCCATGAAAAAAAAAAAAAAAAAGACTTTTTTCTCATACAAAGTGCAATTTGCTAGGGATTTATTCTTAAAAATATTACGGCGTTGCTGGGGAAAAATGGCATTTTATAGGTGCGTCACGGAATTCGAGATTGCGTCAAAAATAACCCTTCCGCCGGAGATGTTTTACGACAGATTCGTAGTAGAGAGTATTATTAAGATTTTAAAACCGCGACATGTAACGCATTTCATCCAAAATGTTCTGCAATATTGCATAATACCTTGCATTATTTTTGACATTTGCTAAGATTTCACTACCGTCGAAAGTGAAAAATTTGGCGGCCAGTAAAATCAGCTGTCGAGTAGGAACTTAATTTCCTTTTTACTCGCTAAAAATTGAAAATAAAAAACCACCTTGAGTTTCAAGGGACGTCAAATTACGATTTTAGCCACATAAAAAAAAGCTCCAAGCCTGTTCCGGAGTGGCCAATTTGAAAACGACCCTGGGGCTCGAAAATCGATTCTGGCTGTAATTTTTTTCAATAATATCGAGGTCAAGAGATTGAAAAAACTTTTTCAACGGTCGTTACATACGCAAACCATTAAAAATATTTCACTATACGCCACCGAAAATATGACGTTTGAGAAAAATAACGTGCTTTGAATTTTCCTACAGAAGAGAAAATATTGCTGGCCATATAAAAAGAACACGTTTAATTACAGGGTAGGTACTTTTCCGTTGAATTATTGCAAATTTGTTCGTAAGATGAACGGATTTTTTTAAGGAAATGCTTAGGTACCTACATCAATATTGTTTGTCTGCGTAAGTACCGGGTAGGTACCGGCTTACGCATCTTTAGATATCAAATAAAAAATTAATGATTTGAAATAAAAGAAATCACTCGGGATGGTCGCACTTTTTGCCAAAATGCATTATTTCAGGTAGGTAGACTTTTGTAGTTATGAAGGAAATTAGTACTAGATAAATCGGAACGTTTTTGAAGTAAGATGGGTCCAAATACAATGCTAAACACTTTTCATTTATGATTGTGTTAGTAAGGATTCGATTGCTTTGGACATTATTAAATAATAAAAAACATTATGGGTGTATGGCTAAGTACCACCTACAAGCATTCTTTGGAAGAATATTTTTTTCCTGTAATTTTTTTACTGCAATAAAATTGTTCGAGTTATTGTATGATCAATAATAAAATAATTGTATGGCGCAGCTTTGTGAAAAATGACAATGAGGGCGCTGTACAATATTGAGTTTCCATCAGGAATACACATTTTGCAAGGGTAAAATATTGAATAAAATATACTTATTTACTAGACAAGGTAGGTACTTAAATACCAAGGGCCTTTTTTCTTTTAAAAACAAAAAAAAACAAGATATCAAATAAACGGACACAAACAAAGATGGTCGTGACTATTTATCCTGGATACTTTTAATGAAATTAAATTAATTTGTAAAAGGTTAAGGCTTCATACACATTCAAATATCATTTCAAAACCGAATTTCAAAATTTAAAAAATTAGGATTCGTAATATTTATTCAAAAAATATGTAGGTACTCATGTGTAGGTCGCTACCCTGATTTATTTTTTATATGAACGATTTTGCATTTAAATTATTATTTGATAAATAATTTTGAAAAATACATTTTAATGGCGCCGTTTTTGTGAAAAATGACTAAAAGGGTGACGTACAATATTGAAAATATACCGGGAGCACATAATACGCAGGAGTAAAATATTACAGAGAATACATTTATTTACTAGACTAGGGAGGCAATCCTTTCATTGACAAAAATTATGAATTTAAATAAAAAGAAACATACAAAGACGGGAGTTTTGAAATGATACTTCTATAGCACGGCTGTGATTTGGATTTCGGATGTAACGGAAATGACGATAACTGCTCCTGCGACGCATCAACTGTGCCCATCGGCCGCTTTGATAAAAATTAGTTGACATGTGAAAAAGTATTGGTTGAGATTGTTTTGGTAAAGTTTCACTTCTACCGCGTATAAACTGCACTCGATTTTTTTTTGACAAAGTCCGTAGGTACATACTCGGATACTATATATTCTGAACATTTCTAATAATATGAGTAAATTTAAATAAAGATGGTCCAATTTTTTTTGCGAAATGGTGTAGGTACCTTTTGAATACTGTACGGGAACTAATCGTTCGTACATTTTACATTAAATTTCAATGTGAAAACCGCACAAAAGTCCCAATTACTGCCGTCCGGAGTCAGTGCGACTACGGCGTCCCCAGTTGGGTTTAGTTTTAGTTTCTGAAAAATTCTGAATAATACATTTTTATAGCGCCGTTTTTTGAAAAACTACAGTAAGCTGCACTCGAATTTTTTTTTGACAACGTCCTACTCGGATACTATTTATTCTGAACATTTCTAATAAAATGAGTAAATTTAAATAAAGATGGTCCAATTTTTTTTTGCGAAATGGTGTAGGTACCTTTTGAATACCGTACGGGAACTAATCGTTCGAACATTTTACATTAAATTTCAATGTGAAAACCGCACAAGATTCCCAATTGCTGCCGTCCGTAGTCAGTGCGACTACGGCGTCCCCAGTTGGGTTTAGTTTTAGTTTCTGAAAAATTCTGAATAATACATTTTTATAGCGCCGTTTTTTGAAAAACTACAGTAAGCTGCACTCGAATTTTTTTTTGACAACGTCCTACTCGGATACTATTTATTCTGAACATGTCTAATCAAATGAGACCTCACTTTTCAAGTATTAGATGAGATTGTTTTGGAAAAGTTTCACTTCTACCGCGTGTAAACTGCACTCGAATTTTTTTTGACAACGTACTCGGACACTATATATTCTGAACATTTCTAATAAAATGAGTAAATTTAAATAAAGATGGTCCATTTTTTTTTTTGCGAAATGGTGTGGGTACCTTTTGAATACTGTACGGGAACTAATCGTTCGTACATTTTACATTAAATTTCAATGTGAAAACCGCACAAGAGTCCCAATTACTGCCGTCCGGAGTCAGTGCGACTACGGCGTCCCCAGTTGGGTTTAGTTTTAGTTTCTGAAAAATTCTGAATAATAAATTTTTATAGCGCCTTTTGTTTGAAAAACTACGGTAAGCTGCACTCGAATTTTTTTTTGACAACGTCCTACTCGGATACTATTTATTCTGAACATTTTTAATGAAATGAGTAAATTTAAATAAAGATGGTCCAATTTTTTTTTGCCAAATGTTGTAGGTACCTTTTGAATACTGTACGGGTTCATACATTTTAAATTAAATTTCAATGTGAATACCGCACAAGAGTCTCAACTACTGCCGTCTGGAGTCAGTGAGACTACGGCATCCCCAGTTGGGTTTAGTTTAAATCTCTAAAATTTCTGAATAATACATTTTTATAGCGCCGTTTTTTGAAAAAGTTCAAAAATTTCCGAGATCCAACAATTTTTTTTTTCCAAAATTAAAAAATTTCCAGAATCCAATAAATTTTTTTCCAAAATTAAAAAATTTCCAGAAACCAAAAAATTTTTTTTTCACAATTAAAAAATTTCAAGAAACCGAAAATTTTTTTTTTCAAAATTCAAAAATTTCCGGAAACCAAAAAATTTTTTTTTCAAAATTAAAAAATTTCCAGAATCCGAAATTTTTTTTTCCAAATTTAAAAAATTCCCAGAAACCAAAATTTTTTTTTTTCAAAATTCAAAAATTTCCAGAAACCAAAAAAGTTTTTTTTCAAAATTAAAAAATTTCCAGATTCCAAGTTTTTTTTTTCCAAAATTAAAAAATTTTCAGAATCCAAAAAATTTTTTTTTCAAAAACAAAAAATTTCCAGAAAACAAAATTTTTTTTTCCAAAACTAAAAAATTTCCAAAACTCAAAAAAATTTTTTTTTTATAATTCAAAAATTTAAAAAATCCAAAAATTTTTTTTTTGAAAATTCAAAAATTTCCAAAATCCAAAATTTTTTTTTTTAAATTACAACCTACAGTACTCGAGATGGATATCAAATTACGCGTCTCGACCTACACAATCCAAAGGGCTGACTGAAAAAATTAAACGATAAAATCCGAGGACCCTTTTAGGCTCTATTGGTTTTTCTAATTTAAATTAAATGAAAAACTGAACGCCCTGAGTCGGGCGGCTGGATTGGTTCAGTACTGAATTGAGCGGTAAGCTCCTGGGCCGTTTTAAAAGTGTCGACGACCAATGTGGCACTGTGGGAAGAGTCTTTTCGACAGTAAACTATACGTTTCGGGTAACAAATTACGCGCATCGATCTGCACAACCCAAATGGCGCAGTGAAAATTTGAGCAGGAAGCTACTTGGCCTGCTTTTGCGAGAAAAGGCCCGTACCGAACGCCTTGAACCGGGTGACCGAAGCGGCCAGAGAGCAGGCGTACGCAAATGGGCTGTCAACTATCTGTGCCCTTTGTAGACGGACACTCCTCGCTTTATCCACATTCAAATAACGTTTTTTTCTCTACCTATTTTATTTAACACACACTCTTCGCTTCATCCGCGTTCACACGTCATATCGCGTAGTGTTTAACCCCTTGGTTGCCTCTGCAACAGGCAAAGCTAGTATATATTAATGCACAGTTTTTCGAAAAACTCACATGGGTCATACAGTCAAAAGACGACCTTGCCGCCCCTTAAGTTCGCCCACCCTAAGGATCGCTTTCGCTTGAAATGCGATTCAGTACCCCCCCCCCGCCTCAAGCGAAAATCGACCTCTCTGCCTATCCAGTTTCACCGACCGCAGAGACCATTTTGGCAAGACTTCTGCGAAGGAATCCGCGGAGTTTTTTTTCCATACAAAATGCAATTTGCTAGAAATTTATTCTTTTATTTTAATGGCGATGCTGCTAAAAAATGACATTTTATAGGTACGACACGCGGTTCGAGATATCGTCGAAAAAACGCATTCTGGTGGAGATGTTTTACCACAGATTGGAAGTAGAGGGTTTTATCAAACTTTTAAAACTGCGACATGTAACGCATTTCATCCAAAATGTTCTGCAATATTCCAAAATACCTTGCATTATTTTTGACATTTGCTAAGATTTCACTACCGTCGAAAGTGAAAAATTTGGCGGCCAGTAGAATAAGTCGTCGAGTAGGTACTTAAATTCGATTAAATTGACTAATAATTGATAATAAAAAACAATCTTGAGTTTCAAGACACGTCAGTTAGGAGAAAATTATGATTTAGCCGTATAAAATAACGGCTTCAAGCCTGTTTCGGAGTCGACAATTTGAAAACGCCTCTGCGGCTCGAAAACCGATTCTGGCTGTAATGTTTTTGAATATTATCGAGGTCGAGAGATTAAAAAAACATTTTCAACGGTCGTAACATACGCAAACCATTAAAAATATTTCACTATACGCTACGGAAAATATGACGTTTGAGAAAAATAACGTGCTTTGAAAATCCCACAGAAGAGAATATATTGCTGGCCATATAAAAAGAACACGTTTAATTACAGGGTAGGTACTTTTCCGTTGAATTATTACAAATTTGTTCGTAAGATGAACGGATTTTTTTAAGGAAATGCTTAGGTACCTACATCAATATTGTTTGTCTGCGTAAGAACCGGGTAGGTACCGGCTTACGCATCGGTTCTTTCCTTCAGATATCAAATAAAAAATTAATGATTTGAAATAAAAGAAATCACTCGGGATGGTCGCAATTTTTGCCAAAATGCATTATTTCAGGTATGTAGACTTTTGTAGTTATGAAGGAAATTAGTACTAAATAAATCGGAACGTTTTTGAAGTAAGATGGGTCCAAATACAATGCTAAACACTTTTCTTTTATGATTGTGTGAGTAAAAATTCGAACTAAAAATGACAATGAGGGCGCTGTACAATATTGAGTTTCCATCAGGAATACACATTTTGCAAGAGTAAAATATTGAATAAAATATGCTTATTTCCTAGACAAGGTAGGTACTTAAATACCTAGGGACTTTTTTCTTTTAAAAATAAAAAAAACATGATATCAAATAAACAGAAACAAACAAAGATGGTCGTATTTTTTTGCCAAAGTCGATAGGTACGTATCATTTCAAAACCAAATTTCAAAATTAAAAAATTAGGATTCGTAATATTTATTCAAAAAATATGTAGGTACTCATGTGCACCTGCCCTGATTTATTTTTTATATGAACGATTTTGCATTAAAATTATTATTTGTTAAATAATTTTGAAAAATACATTTTTATGGCGCCATTTTTGTGAAAAATGACAAAAAAGATGACGTACAATATTGAAAATCTACCAGGAGCACATGATGTATCACTATAGAGTTCAAGTGGGGTGGGTCGCGAACTCACATGTCAAACTTTTGTCAACAAACCGGACCTCTCAGCGGTTTCGGTTGTTGTTTTACGACAAACGGCATTACGGCCGAAAAATCGATCCTGGCTAAAATGTTTTTGAAAAATATTATAGTCTAGATGTCTCCTCAACTAATTCGATCGTCATTACATACGCATCGCATGTGAAATATTTCAGGGCAAGCTAAACAAAATCAGATTTTTCCACGAAAAACACGTGCTTAGAAATTTTTAGTTTTTCATTCCTGGGTAGGTACTTATTTGACGACGACGTACTTCATTGAAAAAATTTGAAAAGAAATGCGTAGGTACTTTCACGAATAGGTAGCTTCACAATAAATTAGGTTTTAATGCAATACTAAGGTAAAGTTGTTTCAATAAAGTTGAATAATTCAACAATGTTTTTAAAGTTAATTTTCACGTTCTGTGTAAGTTCTATTCGAGTTCTGTTGTTTTATCGTTATAGGCCAGTCGCATCATAAAACTGAAATAATTACAGAACTTTAATAGAATTTGAACAGAACTTTCACAGAAGGCTAAAATTAACTCGATTAGTACATATTTTCTACACAAAATTGTAGAAAATATGTACAGGGAGACATCTAGCGGTGAAGAATGTAAGTACTGATTATTTTCATAAGAAAAATTCACACGAATTTATTCTATTTTTATTTTATGGCGAGGGGGGCGGAAATTTGACATTTCGAACGTACATTGCGTGGTCGAAGATATCGTCAAAAATAAGCATTCTGGCCGAGATGTTTTTGAATTAATCTTAAGTAGAGAGTTACTACAAGCAGTTAAAACTGTGACATGGTTCGCTTTCCATTCAAAATGTTACACAAGAGTGCATTTCACAATGACATGTTTTGACACTTTACGTAAAAAGCATTTTCCTCTAAAATATCTTTCGGCTTTCTAGCCAGTATAAAACCTAATTTTCTTACAAATAAAATCAGGTTGGGTAAATTTTCTCCAATATTGCAACACCGAAAATGAAAATTTTTCCATAACCCTCTTGAACTTACGAAATCACCCCATAATACGTTTTTGTATGAAGATTTTTTTTTAAAGATGGCGGATTTCAATTTTTACGGCTTGATGCGGTTAAAATTCAAGCGGGATTAGTCCAAGTTTGTGAGTTGGTCTTGCATGTGTAAAAAATATAAATACAGAATATTGTAAAACTGCAAATTATGAACTAGGTAGGTACCCGATAAACGGATTTAACTGATAAATTGGGCTCCAATATAGCTCTACATTAGGATTCGTATTATTTATAAAAATAAATACTTCTGCGAACTTTTTTTCATTGAAGTGATTACTTGACAAAAAATTCTGAATATACATTTAAATGGCGCCGTTTTTTTTTAATTACTGTAGGGAAACTTAGTACCTACTCGCACACTATGAAATAATATTTTCTCTGTAATTTTTTTACTGGAATAAAAATAAGTTTAAGTTTCTAAAAAATTCTGAATAACACATTTTTATAGCGCCGTTTTTTGAAAAAATACTACAAGGGCCCCAAGTACCTACCCGTGCACTCATGTGTAGGTACCTACCCTGATTTATTTTTTATATGAACGATTTTGCATTAAAATTATTATTTAAGAAATAATTTTGAAAAATACATTTTAATGGCGCCGTTTTTGTGAAAAATGACACAAAGGGTGACGAACAATATTGAAAATCTACCAGGAGCACATAATACGCAGGAGTAAAATATTACAGACGATACATTTATTTACTAGACCAGGGAGGCAATTCTTTCATTGACAAAAATGATTAATTTAAATAAAAAGAAACATCCGAAGACGGGAGTTTTGAAGTGATACTTCTATAGCACTGCTGTGATTTGGATTTCGGATGAAACGGAAATGACGATTACTCCACCTGCGACAATGGTCAAATTTTTTTTGCCAAATGGTGTAGGTACCTTTTGAATACTGTAGGGGTTCATACATTTTAAATTAAATTTCAATGTGAATATCGCACAAGAGTCCCACCTACTGCCGTCTGGAGTCAGTGAGACTACGGCATCCCCAGTTGTGCTTAGTTAAAGTTTCTAAAATATTCTGAATAATACATTTTTATAGCGCCGATTTTTTTAAATTAGTGCAAGGGCAAAATTTTTTTTTTTATATCCAAAATCCATTTTTTTTTTCCAAAATTAAATTTTTTTTTTTTAAATTCAAAAATTTCCAAATCCAAATTTTTTTTTTCTACAATTAAAAAATTTCCAAAATCCAATTTTTTTTCCAAAATTCAAAAATTTCCTAAATCCAAATTTTTTTTTCCAAAATTAAAAAATTTCCAAAATCCAATTTTTTTTTCAAAATCCAAAATTTATTTTTTTTTAAATTACACCTTACAGTACCCGAGATGGGTATCAAATTATGCGTCTCGATCTACACAATCCGAAGGGCTGAGTGAAAAAAATAAGCGATAAACTCCTAGGACCATTTTTTGAGATAAAGCTCTAATGGTTTTTTCTAATTTAAATTAAATGAAATACTGAACGCCCTGAGTCGGGCGGCAGGATTGGTTCAGTACTGAATTGAGCGGTAAGCTCCTGGGCCGTTTTAAAAGTATCGGCGACCAAAGTGGCACTGTGGTAAGAGTCTTTTCAACAGTTAATTATACGTTACGGGTAACAAATTACAAACATCGTTTTTTTCTTCATCTATTTTATTAAACACACACTCCTCGCTTCATCCGCGTTCACACGTCAAATCGCGTAGTGTTTAACCCCTTGGTTGCCTCTGCAACAGGCAAAGCTAGTGTTTATTAATACACAGATTTTTGTCAATAAATCAACTGGCATATTGGAGGTTGATACATATTCAAGTTTCACTTTATTATCAAAAACACATTCTCTAACAAAATGATGTTGCACATCAATATGTTTGGTACGTCTATGAAACATTGGATTAACAGCCAATTTAATAGAACTTTGACTATCACTATACAAACATACAGGTTTATTTTTATTGATTTCTATCATATCTGATAATAAATTATTTAAGTAAATAGCCTCTTTGCAGGCTTAGGATAAAGCCATATATTCCGCTTCTGTACTTGACAAAGATTCAAAATAAATTACACATCCTGACATTAGACAAAAACTTAATTATTCATAACATTCCTGAGAACACATCATCATTTCAGACGGAATGTATTAATAGCGACATAGCGTCGGTCAAAAAAATCCTCTCTGATATGGACAAGTCAACAACCAACCTAGAAATAAAAATCTATAGACTGGGTAAAAGGAAGGACGACAAACCGAGAGGAATTAAAGTAGAGTTTCCTGAAGCAAAATGGCCAAGAATATTATTAACCAAAAAACATGTGCTTAAAAATAACATTAGATTTTACCGAGATCAATCGCTTCTCCAGCGGAAACAATTAACTGATTTAAGAAACGAGCTAGAAAAAAGAAAGGCTTCAGGCGAAACTGATATCACAATCAAATACATTAACAATAGACCTACAATAACAAAAATACACCCAAAAAACTAATATATAAACTGAAAATATTTAATCAAAATGTTCGTGGTCTTAGAACTAAACTTCAGGACCTAAAATCAATTCTACCCACTTTAGATCACGACGCTTACGCATTCACTGAGACATGGCTAAATAAAAATATCAACACATCAGAATTGGGTTTTTTTAACCATACGGTGTACAGAAAAGATAGAAATGAAAAAAATAAATCTAGAGGAGGAGGAGTATTAGTATCCATAAATAAAAAACATAATTCAAGACAACTCAAATGCATCTTTACATATATAGAACAACTATTCGTCATGGTATCCACCAAAAAGGAAAAAATTATTATCGGCTGCGTCTACTTTCCCCCTTCCTCTGACGCTCAACTATACAAGGACCACTACCATGAAGTTGAAACAATCCGAAGGAGATTTCCTGGCGCCGCTATAATTTTGACGGGTGACTACAATCTGCCTAATGTTGAATGGGACATTGATAACAATAAAACTGCATGCACGGACAACATCTACCACGGTTCTCATGATATTATCGAAATGTCAAATTTTTTAAGTCTTCGACAGTTAAACTATGTATTCAATGTTAGCTCCCGACTTCTCGATTTAGTATTTTCCAATTCATTATCAGTAAAAGTATCCGCATCTGCTGAATCCATTCTCCCTGTCGACAAATACCACCCCCCTCTAATAATTGAATGTAACAGTTCAGTAACAAAAAAAATCCTTCTTCATCAACAAAACTAAACTTTTTCAAAGCAGACTATAATCAAATCATTAACCTTATATCTTCAACCGACTGGGACTTTTTGAACAATGAAGAAAACATCAATGAAATTGTTGATAAATTTTACTTAATTCTAAATAACGCAATCGATTTATTTGTTCCCATTTCAAAAATGTATGTACATAATTACCCAAAATGGTTTAGTAAAGATCTTATTAAAATAATTAGAGACAAAAAAATTGCTCACAAAGCTTACAAATCATCACGCGATCCCATTGATTACGCAAAATTTTGCGAACTAAGAATGACTATCAAAAAAATCATGTTATGTTACAAAAATTATGTTATGTTATTAAGTTATGTTACAAAAAGTGCATAGATAACTGTGAAGAATTGGCTCTTGCCGACCCTCAAAATATTTAAAAAATTTTCAAACATGCTTAATAATATTGACTCCAGTATACCCTCTAACATGTACTTAGATAACAAATTGGCCGATAATCCCCAAGAAGTTGTCAATTTGTTTGCTGAATTCTTCGGCAAAGTCTATGAATCAACAAATAATTCTCCATTGTTTAATGCCACAACATCCAATTATAACCAAATCGATTTCAATCAGTGCAAATTTGAAGAAAGTGACATTAGAGCTAAATTAAAATCTCTCGTCCTGAACAAATCAGCTGGCCCTGATAACATTCCCCCAATCTTCTTATCGAAATGCATATCAGTCTCGACCTATCCCCTTACTAAAATTTTCAACTTGTCAATAAAAATTGGCACCTTTCCGAAAAAATGGAAGACTAGTTTTCTGTCTCCAATTTTTAAGAAAGGAGATTAATCTGATATTTCCAATTACAGACCTATATGTATACAGTCGTCAATCCCAAAAGTATTTGAATCTGCTCTGCTATCTAAACTCTCGCCTGAGATCAATAAAGTAATTTCACGTCGACAACACGGTTTCATGTCAAAACGGTCTACTCTTAGAAATTTAATGATCTATCAGGAAAATTTATTTAGTACGATGCATAATCGTCTTCAGACAGATGCTGTATACACAGACTTTAGTAAAGCTTTCGACAAAGTCTCACACAAAATCCTTATACATAAACTAAGATCATTTGGAATAACGGGGCATATTTTGAGATGGTTTGAAAGTTATTTACGTAAAAGAAAAATATCAGTTAAACTCAATTCGCACTTTTCACACCAGTTTGAAGTATACACCGGTGTTACACAAGGGTCACATCTGGGTCCAGTATTGTTTTCATTATTTATCAACGACATAACCACCATATTCGATGGAGTTATGATTCTATTATTTGCAGATGACCTTAAAATTTACAAAACAATAACTAATCCGAATGACTGTTATATATTACAATCAAATCTTGTGAGGCTACAAGAGTGGTGCACCCTAAATGAACTGTTTCTCAATATTGAAAAATGTCAAACAATTACTTTTGCCCGAATAAAAAATCCCATTAAATTTAATTATAGCATCAACAACATTTTTCTTAAAAGAGTAGAACAAATTAAAGACCTCGGTATTATTTTTGACAATAAATTAACTTTTGTTCCTCATTAAATGAAATAACCAATAAGGCCATGAAATGTCTGGGGTTTATTCTGAGAACAGTTAAAGAATTTCAATCAATTAATTCCTTTAAATTGTTGTACACTGGGTTGGTGAGAAGCAACTTAGAATATAATTCTACTATCTGGGCCTCATTATATAAAACCCACCAACAAAAAATTGAAAGAGTTCAGCACAAGTTTTTAAGATTAATTAACTACAAACTGGGTATACCGATTGAAGAACTTAATTATATATACCTAATGGAATTACTTAACATAACCGATTTGACATCAAGGCGCATAAAAAGTGATTTAGTTTGTCTTTTCAAAATATCGAATGGCAGACTGGACGCCCTCGATTTGACAAATCTTATTAATTTGCGAGTACCTACTCGCGAAACTCGGTCGAACGCATTGTATTCTGTTACCAATTCCGCTAGTAATTATTTTATAAACTCTCATATCCAAAGACTCCATTTACTCGGAAATAAATATAACTCAATCGACATTTATCGTCACCAATATGTGTCTAAATTCAAACTCAGTATATTAGATTATTTAAAATAAAGCCATAAATATCAATCAATTGCACCTTTATCAAATTATTAATTATCGCAAAACATCTACTATATGTGAATAATAAAGGTAGCTAAATAAGAACTCAATTAACAACAATCCTCTCGTATTTATTGTTATAATTATGTGTACGCATTCTGCGTAAATTGGTTAATGACTGGCTTCTGAGCTTAGGAAGAGCCGAATGCGAATCTATGCTTACGAACAGAAAACAAAAATGTTATGTACGCTCACGCAATTATTTATTATTACTGTCAGCTAGTCAATAAATTAGTATCTCACTTCTGAAAAATTTACATAATATATATTATGAACACGTCTCAAATAAATCAAAATAACTCTCTAAAAAATAAATTTGTACACAAATTATTCACATAGAAACAGCGAATTTGTGACCCGTACCTCATTTATATATCTCATATTGTAAAGCTGAAGGTAATTGTTCCCTGATGTTAGCATATACCTGGATTCTGGATTACTCTGTTCACCTTGTTTAGGAAACTTACCACACAGCAACCATTCAATTAGCTAATGAATGTATTTTTTTTATATAAATGTGTATAATTAGATTAAAGTTACTATTTGTATCATTGATAATATATTGAAATTTAACAAGACTGTGTGTAATATAATTTTTAATAATTTAACAGATGGCAACATAAACAAAATTATCAATTTAACAACAAACAGATTAAAATAACTGGAATATATATTTATATTTTTATTTATTCTTTTTTTGCTATTGTGTACGAAAGCATTATGCAAATATGTCATTTCTATGATTTTTTTTTTTTTTTTTTTTTCAAATGATTACGATTCCTGCCTTCTTTTTTTTACATGATATAGTTTTGATTGAGATTCCAATGTAATAAACACTGTGAGAATTATAGAACTATTTACTCATATCAGAATTATATTACTAGTACTATCAGACTTATAATCTTTCTCAATTTTCAGTTACGGAGAAGAACTCTTCGATATCTCTCATTCACTTTACTGTTTAAATTATTTTTATTATTATATATATATATTTATATATTTTTTTTATTAAAATATAAGATAGATCATGAAATTATTAATACATAAAAATAATGAGATTGCCTCTACTCAAACCTATCGTATATTTTCTTAAAAACAATTTACAAAAAAAAAAAAAAAAACTTCGATATATTTCCTGTTTGAACATTCGGATAGGAAAAATATCGATGAAAGATTTAGTTTTTATTTTTAAGATTAAGCTTTTATTTTTAAGATTTAGTTTTTATTTTCTGTTCACAAAACAATGAGTTTATATTTTGGTTTTCTTTATAGTTTTAATATATTATCATTTTATTTATTTAAACTTTGTAACTTTTCTCAATACTTTTACAACTATCACTATATTTAACTGCTTTACGGCCTTTATAACATTTACTTGAAATGATGTTTACATTTGTAATTATTAGATACTGTATCGTGACGAATCACGGGGTCAAAGTGGTGTGGTGGAGCCACTCTGTGTGCTCTGCGCCCATGGATATCAAGGCGTCAACTACATACCAAACGCACGATATAGTCACATTGAGTACTTGCCTTGTTTCCTCCGCTATGCATTCGGTAACGCTGTGTGGCGCTCTTTCCACAGGCAACGACACTTTATAAAAGTCTGATACACATTACACATACACTTTGGTACGATAAAAACACGATATGATTCGGTACGAGATGAAGCACGATATCGATATATGAACCGTAAATATGCGCGTGCGATGCGCATAATACGAACGCTAACTTTTTACACTGCCGATACGTTATTGTTGCGCCGGGCGGTAGATTTGACGTCATGTACTCATGTGCGCGTCCAACGACACATGGAACGCTAGTCGGCCCTCAGCAAGCAGAAAACACATCGACAACCATTGAGCGTTACGGCACATTCCGCCCACCAAAATACAGAAACTTGTATTTTTTTAAAATAAAATTGAACCTTAACCGAAGCGCAAAATGCCATGAAATGTTAAAGGAACGAAGAGAATACGAATAAGAACTAAACTAGATGATGATAAACTTAGAGGTAACTTAAAACTAAGACGGATCGCGATGTCGATTAGCCGCAACGTTGAATAAGTTGCAAACGACCCACACGGTTGATCTTCAGATCGGTATAACCCTCGTCTGGCACGGAAGTTAAGGGTTCCAAAGTCAAAAAATGACCTGGAGTTGATACGCTCAAATCGTTGGGGTCTGAACTCAATGGGTAGAGAGGCCGAGAATTTAACGTGGCCTCAATCTGCACGAAAAGCGTAGTCAGTTCCTCGAAAGTCAACGTTTGGTTACCAATTAAGCGATAAGGATGAGTTTTGACCGATTTAACCTGAATCTCCCATACGCCACCGAAATGGGGACTAGATGGGGGATTGAAGCCGAAAACGATTTGTTCCGAATTTGAAGCAGTCTGCATGAACGAATTAAGCTGAGTTTTAGCTCCGACGAGATTCGTTCCGCAATCTGAGTGTATGATATTTACACGACCTCTCCTACCTACAATTCGACGTAGCGCTGCAATGAAAGATTCGGTAGACAAATCCAAAGCTACTTTAAGGTGTAGAGCCTTGGTAGTAAAACATACGAATAAGCAAAGATAAGCTTTGTCTATCTTAGCGCCGCGGTATTTACCAGTTTTGATGTGAAACCGACCACCGTAATCAAAGCCCACGATCGAGAATGGTTTAACTTGATTAATACGAGCAGCGGGTAGGTCACTCATGAAAGATTCTAGAGGGGCTGGATTTATGCGATAACATTGAATACACTTTGACAAGCAGTGGCGGATGGCGCGTTTGGGTGACAGAATCCAAAACTGCTGCGTCAGCAGATATTGCATCGTGTTAATACCTGGATGACAATATTCTTGATGGAAAGCGTCTATCACAAGAAAAGTGAGCTTGGATTCACGAGGAAGTAGGGCAGGATGTTTATGCTCGAATTCGAGCTCAGAACGAGATAACCTGCCGCCCACCCTGAGCACACCATGGTCGTCAATGAATGGATTGAGCTTCCGCATTTGTTTCGAAAGAAGTTTGCCCTCATTCAAGCGCGTGATATCATCGTTGAAATTTACAGATTGAATGTGTTTAACCACTGCCAACAGCGAAACGTGAACTTCGGCACGGTTTAATGGAAGATCTGAACGACGAGACTCTTTGTTACGTAGGTTGTAAATGAATCTGTGACAATAACCGAGAACGCGTTGAATCTTTCGGAGAGAAGAAAATTTAACTAGTAGTAGGTCCACCAAATTTTCATCCTGTTGGACTAATAACGATTGACTTGGTTGGCTTAACCATGGAGGCCCCGCCCACCATAACGTGTTATAGGGCAGGAACCGACCACGCGAAGCAACGTTGGTTGGATTATCGCCGGATGATACGTGATGCCAAGGAGTATCTTCGAAAGCATCCTGGATGTAACTGACATGGTTAGCCACGAAAGTTTTCCAGCGATAAGAAGGAGATCGTAACCATGCAAGAACGATAGTTGAATCGGACCACGCAAACGTATTGGGGATTGGAAGCAACGGTTCGTATGATTCCTTGACAAATTTTAATAGATCCGCTGGAAGAACTGCCGCACAAAGTTCGAGGCGGGGCAATGAAATCCTTTTGGTGCGGGCGACTTGGTTCGACTCAAGGTAAGAGATATCCTGGTCCTTTTCTCGAAAAGGCAAAGCTACGATGTATCGTCCCGGAGTATCAGGGGAATGGTCCATGCAGTACATTTGTTCACAAAGTTGTTCCTCAGGGGTAAGCTGTAAAGACTGGGGAATTGGGGTGTCTAACTCCCATACTTGCTGAACCTCTTCGTGGAGCCAATCCTCGTTAGTTACCATGAACGATTTTGTTTCGTGACCGGCGTCAGAACCAACAGAACCCAGAAGAAGCCAACCAAATACAGAATTGAAAGCTGATGGCTGATTAGGACCACCCTTCACATTACCAGGTCTCAGAAGAGAAGTGAAGACCTCAGCACCCAGAAGAAGGTCAATCGGTCCTGGTTTGTGATAGTCAGGGTCCGCAAGACGTAAGTTTTGCAAATGATGCCATGATGACTTTTCTAGTTGAACCGTTGGCATGTTGCCGCAGATAGTAGGCAGCGTGAGTGCTTTGATATTAAAAAGAACCCGCCCCTTAACACCGACTTCTAATTGAATGACTGCTGACGCAGTGGCGGAAGATTGGCCTAAGCCACAAATTCTTCGAGCACTGGCCGTACGATGGATGCCTAGACGCTCTGCAGCACGATCGGTGATAAAGTGAGCTTGACTGCCCGAATCGATTAATGCACGTAAAGTTTGACACCTGCCGGAGGAATCGCGAATGCTTACCTTGGCAGTAGACAAAAGAACTCCGGACCTGTCACCTAAATTGGTGAGGACATTAATTTGAGGGTTGGAAACAGGGGCCTCACGGTCCGTAGACGTCATGGAGTGATGACCCCCTTCTTCAGAAGATAAGATTTCATCACGATGGAGGAGAGTGTGGTGTTTTTGTTTACATTTCCTACACTTAAATAAAGATTTACAATCCTTAAGAAAATGCGAAGAATGCAGACAATTAAAACACCAACGGTGTGCTTTGGCGAACTGGATGCGATCAGGAACTGATTTTAGCGCGAACGCCTTGCATTTGAAAATTGAATGTTCTTCCTCACAACAAGAGCACCTCGGATAATTAGTCGAGATCGAGGACCCGTTGGATTCAGGTCGCATCTTCGTTACATCGCAAAGAAACGATGAAGTATGTTTTTTGGGAGCCTGATCCGATTTACGCATGGGAGGTTTATACGTTGATCCTACACCGGGGTGTCTGTCAACATGATTGCGATCCGGAGACGAAAAATGTAAGTCTCGTACACGAGCTTCACACTGGTTATATAAAAACTCCTTGAGTTTTGAATATGATGGTAACTCGGTTGGAGACTGCAGTTGTTCGAATGCGCATCTTGTTAGTGAATCCAATTTTGACAGGATCAAGTAACACAGCACGAAGTCCCAATTATCTGTTGGGAGATCCAATTCTCTTAAGATTGTTAAATCTTCGTTAAATACGTCAAATACGCGGCGAAATTCATACGGATCGTTGGTCGGAAAATTTACATTGAGCATTTCCCGCCAACACGTAAATGCTAGTTCGCGCGCGTTACGGTAGCGCGCTACCAGTCTTTGATATGCATCCAAGTAATGAGCTCCCTGGACCGGGAACGTTCGAATTAAACCCAGTGCCTCACCAGACACACTTGAAAACAAATACTGCATACGTTCGATGTTTGACAACGATTTGTTTTCATGAATCAAAGCATTGAACATATCGTAGAACTCGGGCCATTTCTTGATATCGCCAGAAAATAGAGGAATGTTTATCTTTGGTAACTTGACGTTCGCGCACGCACTCGCGGCCTTGGATTCGCCAGATTGAGTAGTCAACTTCTGATAAATTTCAATAATTTGGTAGTACATCTCATCAAAAGATTCTCGAATCTTATCTTCATCTATTTCGTTAGAATCGTCTAAGTCCAGCATTTCTGCGTGTGCTGTTCCAAATTCCAAAACTATCCTATCAAGGGTCGTGTAATGAGCTAACAGTAGATTGCACTTGGATGCATCGTGCAAAGCGATTTTCGCAATCTCATATGTTTTGATTAATCTATTATTCGCTAATGTCCGTTTCCGGCGCAATGCTTGCACCGTTGGGGCCATTTTGACAATAAACACGTTTGAAAACGCTTAAAATAAAGAATAGGAATAACCCGCAAAACGTAAAGAAATAATAATTATAAGCTATTTTAATTTAGATGTGCGGTCAATGATTCACGTTTTTCGATATAATTCACATATAAATTAACAATTCATAGCATTTTACGCTTTGCATGGAACGAATTTAATACAAAGATGAACATCTAAATGTCCCTGGTTTCTTTTCGGCACCAATGTATCGTGACGAATCACGGGGTCAAAGTGGTGTGGTGGAGCCACTCTGTGTGCTCTGCGCCCATGGATATCAAGGCGTCAACTACATACCAAACGCACGATATAGTCACATTGAGTACTTGCCTTGTTTCCTCCGCTATGCATTCGGTAACGCTGTGTGGCGCTCTTTCCACAGGCAACGACACTTTATAAAAGTCTGATACACATTACACATACACTTTGGTACGATAAAAACACGATATGATTCGGTACGAGATGAAGCACGATATCGATATATGAACCGTAAATATGCGCGTGCGATGCGCATAATACGAACGCTAACTTTTTACACTGCCGATACGTTATTGTTGCGCCGGGCGGTAGATTTGACGTCATGTACTCATGTGCGCGTCCAACGACACATGGAACGCTAGTCGGCCCTCAGCAAGCAGAAAACACATCGACAACCATTGAGCGTTACGGCACAGATACAATATTATGTTTTACAAAAAACAACAACTACTAATGTGAACTAAACCAGGAAATTTGACTGTCCTAAAACGGGAAATCTCCTAGTTGGACAGTCAAAGTATTTGTTTATAATGTATATGTATTTTGATTCAATAAATAAAAAAAAAAATAAAAAAAAATAAAAAAAAAAAAATAAAAAAATATAATAACTAACTCACATTTGACTTATATTCCTATTTAAATCTTGGTGTCCTAGCAATAATAATATATTAATGATTAAATTAAAATCGATGGTCTCTTCATGCTCACATAAAAAACAAAATTTAATACTTATGTATACAAAGATTACCTTAGTACTCACCTTTTTATCCTCTCTCTCTTTTATTTTAATATTATCTTGTACTTTTTGTACCATAATTTGTACTATTTTTTACTATCACACTATACACTTGTTGAACTCATCTATATAACTTTTCAAGATATTACAACTCATGTATTTTTTATTTATTTTTTTCTGTGTAGGTACTATTTACCGCTGCGTTAATTTTGCTGAATTCTTGAAAAACTTGCTTACGAAAATTTATTCATGATCAAGTTAATAAAATCAACATAGTAAATACCTACACATTCCTCAATAACTACTTTTAAGTAGCACTCTTAAGCACTCTTCTGTTTTACCAATATTACACTATGTAAACTTTTTAACTCCTTTGTACAATTTTAATGATAACGAAACTACATACCTATGTTCATATTAAACCTGTTTGTATCCTTAAATTACAGTTTATAATGTTATATACTTCATGCTTACAATTATACTCCTGAATAACATGTGTAACTTTTATAATGTGATTCTGTAAAAGCCTGCAAGGCGTGTATGAATAAATAAATAAATAAATTATGAAGCAGAACCCAGTATATGACCTTCTATAGAAGGTACATGACGCCAAATCTGCGTCCACAAAGGCATGTTAAGGGTTATCATTTTTCTTATAAACTAAACCATAGCTTTTAGATTTCTGTAGGTATTTTAACAATCGTTTTAAATATTTTCAATGAGTTTCATCATAACTTTATTATACTGACTTAAATAACGTACACTATAAGCAATATCTGGTCTTGTCAACACAGATAGGTACATAAGACTTCCTATCAACTGTTGGTATGGATATTTTAAAATATCAACATTATTTTTTAAATCTTTTTCCAACTTTAAATTAACTTCTATAGGTGTTTCCGAAGTATGACAATCTGACATATTAAACTTATTTAACAAATTGTTTACTAAATGCTCTTAGTAATACAATATTTTTGAGCATTTATTCTCATTCCTAGATAGGGTTTAATGTCTCAGCCAGAGGGTTAATAATTTTGACTATTTCTATTGTTTTTTTTTATTTTTTTTATTAGTATCTATAGCAAAATTTGTACATAATGTATTTATAAATTGTATTATATTAAGGTATTATAAAGTTTTTTTTTTCACAGTCCTCCTCACTAGGGTTCCCTGTTCTGAGGCGGCCTGTAGTTTTTCCACATTTGTATTTAGTATCCAGTTGTCTTTACATGGTCTTCAGTATTTAAAATGGCAATTATTTTATTGATTTCAAGGTACTTACAGGATACAGTTGGAAGGGATAAAGGTGCGCATCTTCTTGCGGGTCACTGATAGTTTGTATTATAATCAAATTGCAACACTTTTGTGATGCGATTAATATATTGTGCGTAGTAATAACAAAAAACATGCGTATTGCTTTCACTGCGTCGTTACACTTGACCGGATTATTGTCAACTCCTCGCAAGCGGGAACCGGAGCGGGGGAAAGGAGAGGGAGGGCCAACAATAATTGCCATTGGAAAGAATTTTAATTCCCAATAAACACAAAATCGGCGCAGACCATAATAACTGGCGCTAACACACCCCCGCCCTTGACAGAATGGTCAAAACAAACCAGCAATGCGAATAGCAACGGAAGGAACAAAGAAAGTAAAAATAGTAAATAATAATAATAAAAATAAAAATAGATGCGTTAAGAATATTTACGTCATCGGGGTTCATTGCTCATCACGTTAATGCGTATCACTATTGCAAGTATTAAGAAAAGAAAATAATAAATTAAAATCTATAAGAACGATAGCAATAATAGGTAGTTGTATGTTTAATTAAACTTAACTAAATAAACATTAAGTACTATAAGAATAAACTTAAGTTGCAGGAAAAATGATATTAAAAATGCCTGTGTAAACTCAGTTTACGAGAAACCTTGTTTTAGTTGCGAGCTGCATTACTTTGATTGAGAGAAGCTATTATGAGTTACATTTTTTTTTCTTGAAAGTAGGTGCGTTTCCTACTAGTACGTACCCTAAACTGGTCTCGATTGCACTCGGTAATGACTGAGTGCCCTTTACCTTGCCAGGTAGTAGGATTTGGCCAAAAATATTGGCACCAATGATTGCATCGACGACCGCTGGGATGTGAAATTTGTCATCGGCGAGTGGCAATTCCTTTATGTAAGACAATGCATTCATATCTATAGAAGATGCCGGCAATTGGGTTGCGATGCAATCCACGACCAAAGGTCGAATGGAGAAAGATGTTTTATTATTATAACGAGACTCAAACTTTAAATTAGTCATTCCTTTAATGCGTTGAGAAACATCCCCAATACCTTTAATGGTTGTACGATTGCGATCTGTGAATAAAGGCAAGCCAAGGCGTTTGCAACACTCGGTTGTCATAAAATCATTTTGTGATGCACTATCGACTAAAACGTTATCTTTTAACTTTTGTGTTTCTTCGGACATCTTCTTATAAATGTGATTTTGCAAACAATTTTTTTTTTGTTTTATTATTTTAAGTACGTATAACGACTGATTAGCATTTAAACATTCATAGCAAAAAAAAAGATTTAAACATAAAATAAACATTATTATTTTTCATTCAAAAATTTAATAGTTAATTTGTTAGAGCATTTTCTTATTTTTTTGATTACAATATATTTTTTATAATAATTTTGGTTTTATTAAGTACAAAACCCTAAACACATTATTCATCTACCTTTAAACCGTTTAAGTGTGATAATATGTCAAATATACACTTTTAAACTTCAGTAAGTACATCTTTAACATAAGATGTTTGGTTCTGCGACTTTTCATCCCGCGACAAAATATCCCCGACAAAATATCCCCCGGACAAAACATCCCGCGTCGAGCCTCGAACTGGACAAAAATTTCACTCAAAGGTGATATTTTGAATGTATTTTGTGTGAATCACAATGACATTGGGTATTATGCCTCAGTTCAAACTTCCGCAGCGCCCACTAAATGCTAAGAATTTAAAAATGCCCCGCCAGACCTCCAGAACGCCCATAAAAGATGAAACTATACGTGAAATCCTATGTAGACACCATTTAGATTAATCTTTACGACGAATCGGTTTATATTATGAACATCAAAAAGTATGCAACGGATAAATTGAAGCTTTTACTAGCTTTCTGTGTATTGGAATTACAATAAAATTATTATTTACATTACTAAAAATGTAAGCGTAAACCATAAAAAAATGTTTTTTCATGACTTAACTATGAAACAATATAAGAAACACTTTTTAAAAAATACCCCTTTAAGGCTAAGACTATTTTAGAGGTTTTGTGTGTTCTAACTTTTTTTTTCTTATAAAATTATGCACGAAATAAATAAAAACCACGTTTTCGCTTGCCTCTTGCAAATAAGACGCTTGATTTTAAATTTTGAAGGCATGAGAATCGAAATATTTCTAGCGTTTATATTCCTCTTAAGTATCACTAGTTAAGATCATACTTCTCACCACGTAATTTTTATTTATTTTTTATTCCTTTATTTTCCCAAATTTTACATTTGATGTATACAATATTATGATATAATAAGAACAATCGGAACCCACTTAGGCGCAGCCTGTGCGTGGGTAATATAGTTATACACCTTGTAACAATGATAATTGTTATTTTTATATCAACCTACCAAAATCACTTCTCTGCTCAGGCTGGAACCCTAAAACAATGATCAAATGGTGTCCCAGGATCGCCATCAAGCAAATATTCAAGAGAAAAGGCAACTAAGGTAGATTTAAAATCAACACTCACATTGTTAAGAACAATTAATATTTATTCATAAAGTATGCGGGCAATTCATTTATAAAATTATTACTTAATTAGGAATTTCTAATAGAGAGATCAGACTATGAATAAATATATTAAGATTAACTCAGGGGTGGCCTTCTAGAAAACATAAATCTAAAAGATGTTAGAATCTGCTGCGTCATCGTTACATGTACCGACATATTTGAAAAGCTACAATATCACACCTGGTTGTGAGTGCCATCCTCATGTGAAGCATGAGACACTAATAGAAACATGGTAATTCACTAAACAAAATGTTATAAAATATTAAACATGATCGACTAACAAGAAACGAATAATTCTCACGGACTCCGTCACACCAAATCTGCAAGGCTCGAACACCGTGTCTTCCCCCAAGAGAGCTCAGCTGAAACTGGCCGCGCCGAAAGAGACCGCTCCCACGTTCTCTCTCTTACACACCAACACGAAGTGTTGGCAGCAGTAAAATCGTCGCGTGTAGGTACTGTTATCAACCTGTTATATTACCCTCCCACGAAAAGCGAAATTTTCATCAGAAAATTTCGGACGCCTCCTGGCGGACGCCTCCTGGCGTTGAAACCCAGTATGGACATTCTGCAGATCATGCCTAATGTTGATCCAAACGGTGGAGAAAATGATTGAAAGATTCTTCTATGGAATGTAGTCCATGGAAACGCAGCGTGACCGATGAAGAGTGATGAGTCATGATGACAAACACCAAAACATCTCAGGTGGAATAATGCCTTCCGGTAGTGAGGTATAATTGTAGCGGACCTCTTCTACGCTCCACTCAGTAGCGGTAATTCCAAGAAGATAGGTGTCCAGATGAAAGTACCAAATTGTTCTGAGTATTTCAAAGGAAGCGTTGAATCGAACTCTTCCTTCACCAGGTGCTGCAAGTGGGTATGATGATTGGCAATACTGGATCCAAAACACTAATCACCGACAGGTCCGAAGGAGTGATCAGAAGACATCCATCTCAGTCTTGAGCCAGAATTGAATAATACAGTCCAGCGACAACAGAAGCTTCTTCAGAAATGAAATTGGCAGACAATGTTTGTAACAGGAACCATCTTGAGCCTCTTGAAAAGCGCTAGCGTAACATACTCGCGGGGAGGAGGAGGTGTGATAACTAACCCAGAATACTCTGTATCTCTTGAAATCTTGAAAATCCACTGCATGGAGGTCCACATCTTCTTCTTGTGAGAACATTCGCTAAACTAATCTACTGCCTAGCTATAGAATTACCAATATAAAAACAAGTGATGCTAAGAATTTATAGTGCTGTTGTAAAATTGTAAAAATTACTGAACTACTGAAAATTAACAAAAAAATACTGAAACCTAAACTCAATATGACAGAATAATTGAAATATAATTAAAAAATTAACAAACTTAAAATTGAGACATCTCTTGAAAAACTCTGAAAGCCTAACCACCCCAGACACAAACCAATAAGATTTATACTAAAAAAATCTAAGAACTTGCAATAACCGACTGAAGGTGTCAGTGAACTACATCAATAGAGATAAAAATCAATATTTAATATTTAATTAAATCAAATAGCGTAATCATGAAAAAAAATATAATTATCTTTTCCTTGCCACCTCTGACGATCACAAGGTAAAACAAAATAGAATTGAACAATATTAAGAAATCAAATAAGTCGAGAAAAATGTCCTCGAGCTCAAAAGACAAGATTCTCAAGTTAAATGATGTCACAATATTGATTATGAAACATGTCTATAGTCGAAAATGTTAATATATAATTATCCGGAATTGCAGAACATACGAAGAACAGCTCACACCACATCAATCATGAAAATAACACCCGAAGGAGAGCTAGAGCTATGAGAACACCTTAATATAGTTAATATCCATAGTACTGAATTAATAAACATGCAATCTAATAAAATTAACTGTAAAATAGCACATTGTAAGAGAGCAAAAACCAGATTAATGACATTTAATATGAAAATTAACCAAGAGGGTGATTCCTAAATCGTAATAGGTATTTTACAGCTCCTGAGACTTTCTTGTGAAACTCTTGGCTAAAATTCCTAGAAATTATACAACCAACATAATCAACTTACATAAATGATACCAAACTAATTTTTAAATTATCAGTAATGAAAGTAGATCAAAACACCGTCACTTATCACATAAAAAAAAACTCATTCCATAAATTTACACAAAACAAGTGTTAATCATCCTTCCCCATTGAATATGACATAAATCAATTATACATTAATTCGCTACATAATACTATGACAAGACAAGACAACATGTAAGACGAACAATGACCAAACAAAATTATGCAACATGTGGTGGACATGTATGCACAAAAAAAACTACCCCCACAAAATGTCAGAAGTAGACACAAATCCTTCATCACATTTTGAAAAGAAAACCCCCCTTTAAAACAAGATTCATTGAAAACCTCTGAAAGAGATGAAACCAAGAGTTTTCCCTACACATATAGGTACAAAACTACATTTTAACTTCCCCAAAATGAAAAAAAAACCCAAAATATGGAATCCAAAATTCTTAATAATATGCCAACAGAAACGAATCTACCCTCCTCTTAAGAACAAATCGATAAAGCAAAGGGTTCTTTCGTCTCCTGCGCTTGAAAGTAACTCGTCATCCGAGCTTACATACAACGGTCAATTCAGAAGAATTGTGTGTGCAACTCAGAGGCAGGAAAAGTACCGGCATGGAAACACACAAGAAAAGCGAACGAACTCAGAGGATTTTCCAGCAGGAAGAAATCATGGAACGTGCTCAAATACCGAAAACGCAGCAAGTAAGAAAATCTCGTGAAACCATACCACAGAGCATTAAAGCTAAAATTTAATGTTTAACCCGAGTTCCCTAATACAAATATCCTATAATAACTTGCGACATTAAATTATCCTGATAAAGAAATTCAAAAATATCCCATTAAATTGCATTTCAATCAATAGATCACTAGCTAAGATTCCAACCAATTCTGAATAGAAATATTAAAAGGAACCATTTATTAAGTTAACCGTAATATGTAACTGTTAAAAAAAAAACCAAAAGATGGCAATAATCAATGTTTATCCAAAATATAATTAAAAGAAGGTAATAATAAGCGAAGACCGGAACCAAAATATTTAGTTTTGAAAAATCCAATAGATGGCATTGACGTAAATAATTAATTTAAAAGATTTAGCAAATGATTAACTTTAAGATGAAAAATTAATGTTAAATACCCAATTGGATGAAAACTTTAAAAAAAACTACGAACCTGATAAAATTAAATAAAATAATATGTGCTTTCTACGTTGTTCCACTTTATAGTGAATAAAATAAATTGTATTATTTGAAAAATCCAGAACAAAGAAAATTAAAATTTGAAAACTCCAGCAACGATTACATATTAAATATAATTAGGAGACCCCAAAATGTTCGATGGAAGTTATTCACCATAATGAAAACTTTTCAAGTCCTTGTTCATGAAACGCAATCAGAAATAGTTGAAAAATTCCATCAAAGGAGAAGAAAAATTGTATAAAATATTGTCCCAAAAGAAGATATTGACTTTAGCAAGGAACTTATCTTTCTTAATAAAACATGCACAAGAAAAATTCATCGATAAACCCAAAACAACCCGGACAATGAATTATAGAATTTAAGAAAATTGAAAAACAAACTTTAGTTGCCTTGCATTATCAGGTCAGCTGGAAATCTGCAGAACCCAACCGTTCACGACGTCATGTGATCAGAAGAATACCCGAAGAATCCAAGAAGTCTGAAATGCACGTTTGGTTATATTTATTAAAGTTGAAAGATAAAATCTGAATATAAATGAGAACCAAAAAAAATAAAGGGAAATAATTCATTATTAATGTAAAAGACCACCTTGTAATAATATTTGAAAAGTTGGGTAGACTGAAAAATTTTATTAGTTTAATCATTAGAATTGCAATGATAACATAAAAGAAGGTAGGAAAAAAAAAATTTTATCACATGTGATCATATACTGAAATTTTTATGTGGGTTTTGATAACATTGTTAACAATCACAGTGAAATAATTACAACAAAATTGTTGAGGTAAATTAATAGATAAGATAAAATATTGCCGCCAAAATAATTGGAACCAAGATTTATGCCATCAAATCAAATATAAGGTTAAAAAAAATTAGCTCAGCTATAGTTACATGAAATTAGCTTGTAAAATTAAAAATGAACTTACTAAGTTTCCATCAGAAAGTTGAAATGCTAGTTGATTGAATCTGCATAAAATAAACCCCGTCCTATCAGCTGATCGTACTATATGTACCATTTGTGAACCGGTGTAACCAATGGCGGTGAAGATGAACAATCCATTTTAGAAGTCGATTGTTGTCGCATCGCTTCGCCATTGTTTCTTTAGCTTTCGCTTGGCTCCTTGTAACAACCGGTTCTTCCATCCCTAGCTAATAGGAAGGTAGAAAAAAAATTAATACATGCAACTAAAAAAATTTTGTAACAAATTATTTCAGCCATGCAGTTCAATCCAGAATTCTCTTAAAAAAAAATTTCTGAGTGATGCCAGCGAACTGGGCATCAAAACAATTATAAGAGACGATAAACGTCTTGAGCAACAGCTGAGATCATGTACAAATTATGAATTTAAATTAAACTGGAATTTACTAGAAGCAGCTGTGTTCGGGCCTTGCAGAAACGGAAACCGCGGGAATAAGCCGCCTTGAGAGTCGATCTAGTTTGTAAAATATTAACAATAATGTACATTATGATACTATGACACAGCAGAAAAGAACATTTCGAAAGCCGTTGGGCGCCATTTTGTAACAATGATAATTGTTATTTTTATATCAACCTACCAAAATCACTTCTCTGCTCAGGCTGGAACCCTAAAACAATGATCAAATGGTGTCCCAGGATCGCCATCAAGCAAATATTCAAGAGAAAAGGCAACTAAGGTAGATTTAAAATCAACACTCACATTGTTAAGAACAATTAATATTTATTCATAAAGTATGCGGGCAATTCATTTATAAAATTATTACTTAATTAGGAATTTCTAATAGAGAGATCAGACTATGAATAAATATATTAAGATTAACTCAGGGGTGGCCTTCTAGAAAACATAAATCTAAAAGATGTTAGAATCTGCT
Source organism: Glyphotaelius pellucidus (assembly GCA_936435175.1). Lineage (NCBI taxonomy): Eukaryota > Metazoa > Arthropoda > Insecta > Trichoptera > Limnephilidae > Glyphotaelius > Glyphotaelius pellucidus. The sequence continues at coordinate 127,060 of OW386562.1, read as the reverse complement.
GCGTCATCGTTACATGTACCGACATATTTGAAAAGCTACAATATCACACCTGGTTGTGAGTGCCATCCTCATGTGAAGCATGAGACACTAATAGAAACATGGTAATTCACTAAACAAAATGTTATAAAATATTAAACATGATCGACTAACAAGAAACGAATAATTCTCACGGACTCCGTCACACCAAATCTGCAAGGCTCGAACACCGTGTCTTCCCCCAAGAGAGCTCAGCTGAAACTGGCCGCGCCGAAAGAGACCGCTCCCACGTTCTCTCTCTTACACACCAACACGAAGTGTTGGCAGCAGTAAAATCGTCGCGTGTAGGTACTGTTATCAACCTGTTATAACCTAGAAGGAACAAACAATGGGCATATAAAGCAAAAACATGATTTAATTTGTTTAAATAGCTGTGCACAAAATGAGCATACAAACAGTGCAACAGTAAGTGTATAGTGTAATATTAAGTGTAATACTAATTGTATATTAAGTGAAGTAGTGTAATAATTATTTATTTATTGTTGTTATACGCCCATATGGGCTTTTACGTAATAATACATAATAATGGAATAGTGAAACAATAAGTGCATAGTGTAATAATAATGGAATAGTGAAACAATAAGTGCATAGTGTAATAATAAGTGTTCTGTTTGTGAAAAAATATAAAGTCATACAAGTTAAACAAACAACGTTTCAAAATCTAGCGAAATCTACAAAGCATTAGAAGTCATGTCAATAAGACAACTTTATGCCAAATCTGCTATAATATACCTTGTCCAAAACAAACAACACATTCCAATTCAACCAAAAACCATAACAAAAACCAGGTCCTCAACAAATAAAACACTGAACATACCGATAACCCACACCACACATGGACAAAGACACTTTCAGTATTATGCAACCAAACTTTTTAATTGCATGCCCATTACTTTGAAACAAATACTATCTGCAAATACATCTACAAACATTCATAAAAAAACATATCACTGACTGGATTAAAAATCAAGATATTAACTTAATACAAAACATTATTATTCCCAACCAAACATAACAAAACTTTAAAAAGTATAAAATTAAATAAACCTAAAAATTAAGTAGTTTTTCAAGTATCCAACAACTATACATACACTTACAATTTATATGTGTTTACATATATATATATGTGTATGTGAATGTGTATGCGGATGTATACGTATGTATATATATATTTATATGCATGTGTGCAGGTACATGTATTTATATGGATGTGTATGTATGTGTATGTTTATATATATAAATATAAATATATATTTTTTTATATTCCTCTAATATATTTAAATACTTTTTTTTCTTTTCCAAATAACCAGTGTACCATAACTATTAAAATTTGAAAAAAAAAATACATATAAAACTTTCTATTACAACACATAAATACTTGTCATACATAAACATAAATAAACACGTTAACACCTCAGCACAGGTTCTCCTAGTGAGGTGTTCACGAAACATACAACAATACCTATCCACAGTTTCACCTTCACAAACCTACCTTACACCCAACATAATAAAATTACAAAATATATTATGTAAAAATGTTTTCGAAATTGATCTATAGGTAAATACTGTAATATATAGAAATAAATAAATAAATAAATATCTACATTGTCAAGCCATGACTTCAATTCCTTTGTGTATTGAGGAAGTTTAGTTATCACTTGAATATTTTTCGGTAAAAGATTGAATGTACGAGGTCCAATGAAACTGCTGTGAGTTGGTATTCGTTTGGGGTTTATTTAAAAAACATTATTATTTCTAATGTTGATTCTATTTTCATTTTTTTCGAATTTTTTTTTGTTTTTAAAGATATATTTCATAGTTTGCATTATAAATAGTTTACGGAGACTGAATAGTTTAGCTTCTTTGTATAATGCATATGTCGAAAATGTTCTGTTTCTATTATACATAATCTTAATAATAAAATTTTGAGTTATTTGTAAAGGTTTTATAAATACATCAAGCGCACCAACCCATCCTATTATTCCGTGCATGAGTGAAGATTGCACCAGAGAAAAATAAATCATTTTTAATTTGTCAATATTAAGTACTTCTTTAAGTCTGTACGTAGGGTATCTTAATTTAGTAACGTAATTATTAATTTGTGATTGCCAATTTAAATTTGTATCAATATATATATTTATACCCAAATATCAATATAAATACCCAAATAGAAGATTAAGAAGATACAACGATTTATATGAGCTCTGGACTGGACTGGACTGTAAGCTGTTCCCAAAAGCGAACTAATTTTCCTGAGGAGTTAATTAATGTTATTTTATGATGATTTCGTTTATTGATTTTTAATTGTACAAGTAAATTTAATCTAAGACCCTTTTTTTCGATGTGTGAGAGTTTAGGCCTGTTGTTTACATTTTGAACTAGCCGGCAAAATGGATACGTTATTACAATACGTGTGCAGGCAAATCTTTTTAAGAAGCGCACGTTTGAATGTATTTGTGCACCTCGTTAGTATTTGTTGTAGTAAACTGGTTCCAACTATTTTGGAACACCCGCCCGCAGTCCCCTCTTTCCCCGCAGTAACCCTTTGATAAAAGACACTACTAAATGAGCAACGATCTCTTTATTCTTGTGTTTTGGCAGGATTAGACCCCGCCATGTTGGGCTGGTTTCCCTGGACCGGTCGCATCTGCTCCCTCGACGCCGACTATGTGGAGATCATCCACACTAGCACCTTGGGACTGAAACTTCCGCTGGGACACGCCGACTTCTACCCCAACGGTGGCTGGGTTCAGCCCGGCTGCTCTGCGATCGATCTTGGCCCCTCGCACAGCCGCTCCTTTGAGTTGTTCGCCTGTTCTCTGGACAACAGGCGCTTCATGGCCAGAGAGTGTAGCAGCTACACTGAGGTTATCGCGGGAATGTACGCCAGAAATGCGATCTCTCTCCACATGGGAGGCTCCGAACCCAAACTTTCGTGAGTAACTAAGATATACATTTTAATACGTTGATCGGTTCGATGCCAACTGAGAATAAAGTCAACTCAACACCCCCTTGAAAAATCATTAAAAGCTATTAAAAATTAAATTAAAATTAACCGATAACCCTAACCTAACGTAACCTAATTAACCAATTTTTTATACATATTTTTTTGAAGTGAAACTTCTTAGGCCGCATTAGAGAGTAATTTGAATTTCGCGTGAAACGGAAGTGCGGTTTAAATTAATAAAAATAAACTTAACATTTCCTACTCGGTTCAAATAATATATAATGCAGTGAATCGTCGCTCTCGCTCGGCCCGCTGTGGTTCAGCGGTGCAGCGCGCCTTACGAATGTAGTGGCCGGGAATCCAAACCAGACAACGTGGATTCGAAACTCGTAACATCGAAAAAAAATTTTTTATTTTGCAAAATCAATATCCAATCTTCAAACCACAACAAACATAACGCGATAGATAACGACATCTAGCGAATCCGAAGCAGAAACCATAAATATTAATATAATGACAAAATTTATAGAAAAAGATGCACTGGAATTCGATCACCTGGGTTCGAATCTATAAAATCCAAAAAAAACGTTTTTATTTTTGCAAAATCAATTTCCAATCTTCAAACCACTCCAAAATGAACAGGCAAAGAAAACTAAAAAGCGAAATCTAGTGACTCCGAAGAAAAAAATAGAAAAAAGCCAACGGCACGCGGTGTTCCCAAGCGGTCACCCATCCAAGTACTGACCGCGCCCAACGTTGCTTAACTTCGGTGATCGGACAAGAACCGGTGTGTTCAACATGGTATGGTCGTTGGCAAGGCTCAAGACGAGTCTGCATATTATATTATTACACTGAAGCACATTTTTTTCATATATTAATAAAAACATTGATAAAAAAAAAACACGTGTGCAGTTCACACGCTAGAAGTGAAACCGTTAGAAAACTAAATTTCGATAGAATCAGACGAATGCAGAGTATCAGGAGTGGGACAATTGTAGGGTTTATTTTTTATACGAGGAACTATTTATTACTCGTAATATTGTTACCAAGTTTAAATATTATTTTATTTTACCTTTTATTCAACATATTATTTACAGACTCCAAGTTTTCAATTTCAACACATTTGTTTGTGTGTCATTACACGAGAGGCTTTTGGCAACTTAAGTGTGAAATAAATGCTTTGGTTTGGATTTGATCAATATATCTTTGAAATACTGCGTCAATTTCTATTTTTGATCTTGTTGTCGATTCAATGCGACTGCTGCACATTTTTAAATTTAATTTGGTGTTCAGGAACTCAATCAACGGGAGCGCTGTATCCAATGCAAAAGTCACATTTAAATCCCCACTTGAAATCATTGGAATTTTATCGTAATCTTTTTTCAGAATCTGCGTTACTTCTGGTGTGTACTTTATTAAATTCTCGTCTTTGGTTGGGTAAATTGCCACAATTACAACTCGCTTACATCGTCTCTCTCACACGTGCTCTTCTATAATTGACTCTTGACGTGGCCCAAATCAAGTATCTGATTCACTTGGTCGTGCCATTTTTTTTATATTAGCTCCTCACAGGATGCCAAAAGGAAAATAATTTCCCTCTGGGCATATGTCATGTTAGAAGGTCTTTTTAAAGAAGAGAAGGATAGGAAGTTCTGGGAAGGAAACAGGTATAAGGGGTGGGTAGGAATCTGGGGGTCAGTGAATCCAGGAGTGCCGGACGTATGAATCCGCCCCTCCAACAGCTGTGCAAAGCAATGGGTCGAGAGGGTCCGGATGGAAAGGTCTCTCTCTAAAGTTTCTCTCCGCCACGCAGCAGGTGGACAGGCACATCCTCCACCAAGACCTGGAAAAACCTCACCCCATGAGCTCACTCACCCCTGCTAACCACTTGGGGTGACCTACGAGTATGGCAGAGTCCCATCTCCCGTAAGCATACTTCCCAAATAAAGAAACTCATCCACTTGCTCCAAGTATTCATCATTCACAACTATGTTGCACATTGTTTTCGTACTCTATTTTTCAAACACTACGATTTTAGACTTACTTACATTCATAATTAACTCTTTCTTCATACATACTTCGTTCATCCTTGTTGGAAATCAGCAAAGCGTCATCGGCGTACAATAGGCAACATGCTATCAGATTACTCGATTTCTCGCCCAATCTCATGTCTTTTAATACTTGGATACAATCTTTCACATTGATAAAAAAGTGGTTTGTAATCTCTCCATTCTCGTCTACTTTAGTTTTCTGAAGTTTCACTTCTACCGCGTGTGAATTACACACACTGATTTTTTATCACTCTAAATGACTTATTTGAGATGGTTCTGAGTTGGTTTCATTCCGTGTTGTCCGGTCACAAACACAGATATAATAATTTTTTTTTTTTTTTTTTTTTTTTTTTTTTTTTTTTTATTTATTTATTTAGTATAGTATAATACATTTATAAACATTATTTATGATATGTTTTGACTGTCCAACTAGGATGATTCCCGTTTTAGAACAGTCAAATTAGGATTAGTGTGAACATATGGAACATGATTTGTACAAAAAAGAGGAAATAAAAAGAAGAGAAATAATAAAAAATGAAGTTAGAAAGTTTAAAACATAGTAACAAAAGTTAAAACATAGTAGTTAATATACATAGGGGTTCTTAAAAACAGAGGATTAAAATATATAGATAACTTGTGAATGCATTGCATAATACAGTAGAAAAACAGAAAAAAAGAGAAGGGAAAGAAATAAAATTATTATAAAATAACCAACAAATTATTATACAAAAGCCGTGGTTTGTTTAGCATGGTTATTGAAATGATAATAATAACAAATAAAAGGAAAATAAATATATAAATAACACAAATGATTACAGCATAAAGGTAGCTGGTGTTTGCGTTTCATAATATAGTCGTACTAATGAGAACTATAAATAAAACAGATACAATTAAAAAAAAAAAAAAGCAATTAATACATGATTATTACTGTTTTTTGCTTGCATAGTTATCAAATAATATAAAATAATAGGTAGGTTTACTTATACATGGTGTTTGCATTACATATTATAAGCATACATATATATTTTGTATAAATATGAATAAAAAGAGAATAAAAAAAAGAAGTGATAGAATCAAATGAAATATCCAATTAAAACAAAAGATTAACTGCTGCTTGGTAGCATTCTAATTTAAAAGTAATAGGTAGTTAAATACACGCACATAGTAATAACGATTAGAACAGAAAGGTATCTTTTACATAGTTTATTTTTGTTGGAATTTTTGTTATTGTTTTGGTTTGTATTTGATTTCATTTTTTATAAAGTAAAAGTTCACTCTCTTTTCTCCCTAATTGATGAAACCAAGTTGTAGTCAATCTGCGAATAACACCTGCGCTTTCCTTTTTCCAAGCATCGGGCATGAAATTGTATAGTTTTGGACCTAGGAATGAGAAGTGTCTTTGAGCGAGAGACGTTTTGGTTGTGAGTGGTACAATTGGATTTCTCCGTGAGTGTCGGGTGTCGTGAGAGTGGTTAATAGATGGGTAGAGGTGGCGTTGTTTATGGGTGTTTAAAATTAATTTTCTCATATATAGTTGTCTAACATCCAGAACTCGTAACTCTTCAAATAGTGCATCGCTGTGATGTCTAAAAGGTTTTTTGAGGATTACCCTTAGTAGAGATTTTTGAGCTTTAATTATATCTATAATAATTATATCTGTGTTTGTGTTGTTTGCCAGAGCGAGCAGTTCATCGGTCTTGAAGCGGGTGCCGTTGGCATTCTACAGAAGGACGTTTACCACCTCAGGATTAAACATTGAGATTGATCACCCTCTTCAAGATCATCGCCTTCTCAAGGGGGCCAGAGCAACTGGCCAGAGTGGCCAGCTGTGGTCGCACGCGGATTAATCCCTTGAGCGGGTCCATCGTCATAGCGGCATCGTCATCTTCGGCGGCTGTCCCTCTTGAGGCTGCTGCGTGCGGGGTTGCGAGCGGGGCTGCCTCGGGCTGCCGTTTGGGCTGCTGTGAGGAGAGATGGATGCACCTGGGCACAGGTGCATCCATCTCTCCATCCATCCATCCATCTCGGCTGAGCCTGTTGCTGCTGGATCGAGGCGACATAAGTTGCCCTCTTCGGGCCTCTGTAGTTGTCGGGAGAGCCAGGTATCCTGTTGGCGCTCTCGGGCGCTTATAGGACTGTGGCCTCAGATGCATTACCGGTTCTGGTCGGCGTTTTGCCGATTGATCTTGAAATTGGGAAATATTGACCAAAAAGGAACTTATTAGAGGCAGGGCCACTGTCCACCTGGGAGTCGAGCTGACACTGGGAGGAGTTGTGGCCCTCCTTGGTTTGTTCAAAACGATACGCGAAAGGACGCTGAAGTGAATGACAAGAGCGACGGGATAGATCACTACATGACGGGCTTTCCCTAAGTAGTGATTCCACATGCCCAGGCTTTCTGGGCATGGGGTATTCAGGGGTCGGCTTTTTGACACTCTTTCCCCACCCAAGCTGTGCGAGTGGTGATATTAACGAAGACGTCAGGCACATTCTGTGGCACTGTGGGTTGATGAAGGAAGCACGAGAGGAAATGTTGGATGGCTTGCGTGGAACAACAAGACCAGCGTGGAACGCTGACCTTGTGTCGAACAAAGAAAATTTCGAGTGCTTGAAAAAGTTTGTCAAGCCCTGGGTAGAGAGATGGCCAGTACTTGGAATCGCCAACCTAATCTGAAGTCATCTTTGTTTCAGGTGCTACTCGTCTTCGTCGGTCCTCCTCTATTACTCTTTATTTAATGTATATGCTTTGAACTATTTATAATATTACTACTGAACTATTTATAATGTGACCTGTAAATTACTGATTACATTTTCATGTTATTTTCTCTCGCCTCTGCTAACAATAAGTTATCACCTCGACAAATTATGTTCTGTCTTGGTGAACGATGGGAGTTATGACACTATTTCTCGATATATTATCACCTTTGAACTCATTCTGTAATTATTTTTCATATTTATAAATACTCTTATTATTTTCTATTTTTCTTTTTTGGTTTCCATTCTTTGAGGCGCAACCGAACCGTACATATTATGTATCGTCATTTTCCCATAAAAAGGGGGTGGGATAGACACTGTCCGTGCACATTGCCAGGCAAACACACACCGGAGCGCTCTTCCCACGATTCGCCCGCGCCTCCCCCAATGACGCCATCCCCCCCTCCGGCAACCTGATGCTCACCTTTTCCTAAGTGTCTTCAAAAACTTCCCCTTCTATCCCAAGTACAATTCTTCGAGGCGAAATTGGGGAGTCGGCTAAAGTGCGCGGGCTTCAGGCATCGGCTGCGGTTGAGCCGATAGCTATACGCATTCTCTTTGGGACTGCCGAATACCTTCTCTGGCTATTCTTTTCTATTGTTAATTTTTTTTTTATTTCTGCTTTTGTAGTACCTAATTACTTACATTATACGATTATATTATAACTGTTTTCTTCATCGTTACTTCTTTTATTTTCAGAAGGTTTCTTCGACTGGATAAAGCTCTTATTTGTCTTTTTTTTTACTAACACTTTTATGTTGCCTATTTCAGATGAATTATTCCACGGGCTATTACTTCTATTTCTCTTTTGCATAATGTTAATGTAAGTAGTTGCATACTGCTTGCTAACCCCGTAAGCATGGACATTGAAGGGTTTAGATTCGTTCAAATAAATGAAGCTTCGTTCAATAAAAAATAGAGTCTTCACGTGTGCAGGAGTTGAAGGAGGAAATCATATGTATCTGTATAACGCCGTTGGGAAAGTGGTGAGGTCCCTTCCAATTTAGTTGGCGGGATGGGGCCTCCGCAGTTACAGCACGCGGCGGGATTGTCCCTGGGCCTCGTCTAACCTTCCTCCTGGTGGGTCATCTCCATGTCATTTAATTTTTGACCAAACCTTATTATTTAAAACTCTTAATAATAGCCTGGACTCGCCAAAGCTTATTAACTTAATAAATATTCATATTACGACAAGATCAACAATACAATCCAACTTTTTTCATTTGCCCACAAGTAGAACTATCATTAAAAAAAATTCTCCAATTCCCCGTATATGTGCGCAATATACAAAACTATATACAAACAAAATACGCTGCTTCAAATTCACAAAGAAAATTCTAAGAAGTCACACCACGCCATGGTACGCGTGGAGAGCAATAGGCAAAACATAGTGGGTCGCTTATGTACGCCATTGATGCTTACCAGTTTTGCACAGCACTAATACGCTTACAATGGAGTGGTGTGGTTTAATAAACTGGTAAGAGAACTGAGATTAGAACCGAACTATAATAAATTTAAAAATGAATAGAATTGTTATAAAGTTGCATTACTATTTCATTTAATAATAAATTAACAACACCAAATAAACAATTTTATTTTTAAATATATATATTTTTTAGGTATCTGATTTACGTATGCACAATATGTATATATATGTATAAATTATAATTTTTAATTCTTATTTTTTTCCCTTTGCACACGAGTGGTTACACTCTCGTAAAGGTTATATATTATATACATATATATATATGTTGGTGCAATTTATTGAAACCTGATGTTAGTAAAATGTAATTGTAATTGTTAAAACCTGTAATTGTTCGTGAATATTTTATTTATTTATTTGTTTATCTTAAAAATGGTACATATTATAGTATTACTGATCTTCCATTAAAAACATTTGCTTGTGGATGGAAGAAGAGTTTACATTTTATGTATTCATTTAAACAGTCACGTGTTTCACATGTATAATTAGTACAGGTAATACAAACACATCGTAATCAAGACCCTTTAACTAAAAGACATCCATGTATTCCGTAAGAGTAAAAAAAAATATAATTTTTAGTGTTACATATGAATGTGAATGGGCGGGAAGACTGCTTCCCCTATTTCCACATGAGTGGAGTTCCACAGTTTCCACAGTCTTCCCGTTCATGATTTCTTTAAAATGATTTTTGATAGAGTTCAATAATTGTATTTTGTCATTAATGATTCTGATTTCTATTGGTTAAAGAAGTATTTTCCTCTGTATATAAAATGATGTTGGGCAAAAGAAGTGTTTAGTTTCGGGCATACAAATACATGTCATGTTTGAGTCTGGTTCGACTTTCAGCTATGAATGAGTATTTTTCTTTTTCTTTTACAATTAGTAAGATTGACTTTTTCATAAATGGGTTTTTAAATGTTGGGACTTTAAATTCTTCAAATATGCGTTCAGTGGGGAAGTCTGGAGGGTTTTTTAGAATAATTTTTATCACGAGTTTTTGAATAATTTCTATGGGGGTTAGACTAGTTTTGTAAGCTGTACTAATGCGTAGTATATTGAGTATAGATTTTTCGTTGATAAGAATTTCTAATTCGTAAGAATATATAAATTAATTTCCTAATTCTTTATATTGTGTGGCCGATGTGAGCTTTCCATTTGAGGTTTTTATCTATGATTATTCCAAGATATTTAATTTTATCCGCTATTTTCAGAAGTGAATATTTTTGTCGACAGTGATTGGTGTCGTGTTGGGCTAGAGAATGATTATGTAAGATTATTTGAAGATTTGGAGGTATATTGTTTGTGTTAATTTCGAAAGGGATGACATATGTTTTATCACTATTTAACGACAGGAGGTCAAACCATATTTTTAGAGTGTTTATGTCTTCTGTGGCTTTTAAATTATTTTTTTCAGGTGTTTTTTCTTTTGTTATGCTTATAAGCACTGTATCGTTGGCGTAAGAGATAATTTGTCCATGTAATGGTTGAATAAATAAGTCGTTAACATACAAAATGAACAATATACAAATAATCTTACATGATCATTCTCTCGAACAACACGACACTAATCACTGTCGACAAAAATGTTCACTTCTGAAAATAGCGGATAAAATAACATATCTTGGAATAATCGTAGATAAAAACCTCAAATGGAAAGATCACATCGGCCATACAATAAAAAGAATTAGGAAATTAATTTATATATTCTTACGAATTAGAAACTTCTTATCAACGAAAAATCTATACTCAATATACTACGCATTAGTACAGTCTATTCTTCAGTATGCCGTTACCAGTTGGGGAGCAGCTTACAAAACTAGTTTGACCCCCATAGAAATTCTTTAAAAACTCGTTATAAAAATTATTTTAAAAAAACCTCCAGACTTCCTTTCTGAACGAATATTCGAAGAATTTAAAGTCCCAACATTCAAAAATCTATTTATAAAAAATTCAATCTTACAAATTGTAAAAGAAAAAGAAAAACACTCATTCGTAACGGAAAATCGTACCAGACTCAAACATGTATTTGTATGCCCGAAACTAAAAACTTCTTTTGCTCAACATCATTTTTCATACCAAGGAAAATACTTATTTAACAACCTACCCATAGAAATCAGAATCATTAATAACAAAATAAAATTATCGAACTCTATCAAAAATCATTTTAAAGAAATCAGCAACGGGAAGACTGCTTCCCCTATTTCCACATGAATGTAACACTAAAAAATATACTTGTTTTTACTCTTATGGAATGCATGGATGTCTTTTAGTTAAAAATTGCGATGTGTTTGTATTAACTGCACTAATTAATTATGTAACGCACGTGACTGTTTAAATGTATAAATATATATAGAATGTAAACTCTTCTTCCATCCACAAGCAAATGCTTTTAATGGAAGACCAGTACTACTTTATATGTACCATTTTTGAGATAAACAAATTAAAAAAAAAAAAAAAAAATATTGGTCCCAGCACGGCGCCCTGTGGGATACCAAAACTTGATGTTTCTTGGTCGCTAGTTTGGTCATTTATTTTAACAAATTGTTCACGTTTGTTCAAGTAACTTTCTATCCATTGGACGGCTTTATCATTGATGTTATTTGATTTCAGTTTTTTAATAAGCTTTACGTGTGAGATACTATCGAATGCTTTTCTTTAGGTCAATGAATATTCCTGCGCATATATTGCCGTCATCAAGTTCCGAGTATATAAGTGATGTAATATTTGCTATTGCGTCTTCTATTCGGTATTCCTAAAAAAAATATTGTGGCCAATGTGGTCCTACGCCACAGAGGTGATTTGGGCGTGGGTAAGGTGCCCCAGGGTCATCACGATCGGGGGAACGCGATCTCTCCTTGCAGGCTGGCCGCTGGTAACTGTGGAAGAAGAAGAAGCATGATTAGTATTAGCGCGTTTTGTTTGCGATACGCCGCAGCCCTCACTCACCTATTGAAGGTCCCCAAAGCGGTTGCCATCTACAACTGCCCGGAGTTTCTGCAGGGACTCTGGCCTCTTGATGGGTTGGACGGCCTCGTCCGACTTTCTACCTGGCGGGTCATCTCCATGGTCTGCTGGGGGCTGTTGGGGGGTACATAGGCCGAAACTGGGTTTACTGGGGGGCTGCTGGGTCTGGATACCGGGCTGGGCTCGGGAAACGTAGGTAGTGGCAAGACGACGACTGCAGGATTCATTCCCTGGTCAGCGGGTTGAGTCAGCAATAGCTGCTGAGAGGCTGGGATCGTGATCAGGGTGGTCTGCCGCTTGTACTGGCGGGCGTCCGGGGGGATTTCTACCGGAGAATCCTCCGGAGCATCCGCACGACAGGCGTCCTATTCTTCCTCTCCTGTATTATTTTCTCGATGGGGCCAGGTCTTCTTTTTCGTGCCCTTAAAAAGGCAGTTAGTGGCGCGGGCGTCTAGGCAGTGAACTGATCGGATTCCGGCCGGCTGGTAGGATGGCAGTGGTCTGGTCGTCTAAACACAAGCCAGACAAAAGCGAACTTCGGGCGAAAAAGGTCTCGTCTCGAAGAGCGGCTCTGATGATCCCTTTTCTCTCCTCCCTGATCAGCTAAAAGTACAAGTACAGCTGAATTCATCGTGCACACCAGGTTTAGGTTACATACCTTGATCGCTCAGTGGTGTAGAACAGGCACCCCTTAGTAGATGGTGTTGGTTTTATTTCGTATTTTCCAAAGCGTATATTTTAATAAGAAACACATCGTTGCATTCATATTTATCAAAACGTGTCCTTGCATGTTTCAGAAAGGGCATTTTCCACCTCCTGACTTCCGACAGGGAGCCTTACTACCTGAATTAATTCTTATCCCGCTCACCCACCACCCTCCAGATAAACAACGTGGAACTCTTTAAAAAAAGAACTTCGTTTTAATTACTTATATCTTTACATACCCTCAATAAAAAACAAGTTCTATCACTTTGTTTCAATAAATATTCCAATATTTGGGTACACCATATTGTTATTTTTTTAAATTAAGGATGTATTGCACTACCTTCTAATGTTTTTTTATACCTAATGTACTCCACAATGTATAATTGCTTTCAGCTTATGGCAGATATCAATTAACAGACGATCAAAATATTATTATCTGTTGGGCATTAAAGGAAACTTTTTGATCTGGATTAACAATTATCTTTTAGTTAAAGAAATGTTGTTGTGTTAATAAATTCTGTAGAATTCTACATCTCCGAAGCCACAAGTGTGGTTCCCCAAGCATCTAACTAACTACACATTAGTATTCTTTAATGTATCTTTAACCTACTGTTCATATGTATACTACTTTCTACTTGTAAACTTTTTGTACTGATATAATCTATTGTAAACTACACTGAATATGTATTTTCTTAGTTATAATGTTCCAAATTTCATTGAATAAAGATATTATTATTATTATCATTATTATCTTACCTCGTACCAATTACTTTTTTATTATTATTTTTAAATGACATTGTGAGTGTACTCAAAGTTGTACAAGTCTTACTCTCTGCTGATGATTTGAAAATATATAAAATGATACGTAGTACAGAGAACTTCCATGTTTTAAATCTAATTTAGATAAATTATATCATTGGTGTGTGATCAACTCTTTTACTCCTTGATATTAAAAAGTGCCAAATTATTCGTTTTCGTAAGATCCAAAGTCATTTAACTTATAATAAATACTCTTTAAATAAAGTAAGATTGACATTGTCGCTCAGATCAGGGGTTTAGGTGTTATATTTGACAAAAGTTTGACGAAAGTACTCTGCACGTAAATGAAATAACAAATAGAGCTATAAAAATGCTTGGTTTCATATGCGAAACAGCAAGTGAAATTCTCACAAAAAAAATGTACGTACCGACCGAGGCAAGCGGTACCTTTTTCTGTGACAATTTTAATACAAACTATGAGGCTCATTCACCTACCTATAATTAGACTGGTTCCATGTCATGACGGCCTCCGTGGTCCCGAGGCAAGACTCTCGACTCACAATCCGAAGGTCGCGGGTTCGAACCCGGCGTGCGCAAATAAATTTTATTTGATTAATTTGTGTTATTTCACAATTTATTCATTTAAAATAATATATAGTATATTTGCGGCACGTTCCAGAGTGGAAGATACTATCATTGGAGGGGACCCCACCACTTTCCCAACGGCTGTGTGAGGAAACTGATTGTTTAACCTCCTTAGCCGCACACGTCAGGACTCTAATTTTTTTGTAAAATGGAAGCTACATTTATTTTTAAACGAATCTAGACCCTCCAATGTCCCTGCATGCATAATTGTTAGTAAGAAGGAAAATGTATGCATACTTACATTTGCAGTGATTAACAAGATTAAGACACATCATAGATGTGTTCGCCTGTTAGTTCAGCATCTAGTTACAGTGAAATAAAAACAAAATATTTACATGTGTAAGTAAGATTAAAACCAAAGAAAATATATAAAAAGAAAGATATCGAGGGCAGTTTGTCCCACTATCGCGGGGCAGTCCCGGCGAGAATAAGCGGGCAAGTGGCCTGGCCGCAACGTGCCCAAACACCCGCGTCCCTTAGCCGGTTTTCCAAGAATACCCCTGAAGAAGTGTTTGTGGAAAAGAGGGGAGATACTCCCAAAGACCCTGGGGAATGAAGTGAGCCTCGGATCACCGGAGGCAGAACGGAAGGGAACCGGACTCGCGCAAACATTCCTCAGGCTCGCTCATGACGCCGGGGGAGGCACGGGCGTTAGTGGGACGGCCCTACTGGAATTCTGCCACCTGACTGGATGCAGGGACCGGGTCTATCCACCCCCATGGCGGGAAATCGGACAGTACAGTACGATGGAGTTCAGTACAGCAACCTAGTCACAAGTCAGTGTGTTAGTAACATAATTAAACCAAATGAGACAGATAAAAAGGCAGAAAATAAGTTGTAATCAGCAACAAATTGACGCAACATAATAAAGAAATAGGAGAAAAAAAAATGTACGCATTAGTAGAGCGCAAAAAAAAAAAAAATAATTATTATGTAGATATAACATTCATTTTAAGTAAAAAAATTAAATATAAAAACAGAATAATAAATACAGTGTGGTCATGCTGCCAAACAAGAAAAGTAAAAACAAGAGTATAATAGAAATATAAAGCAATCGGGCATAGGCAATAATAAAATTGAGATAGAGGAGTAACCATAGAGAGACAAGAGCAATACGTTTGGCACCTGAAACAAAGATGATTTTAATCTAAGTCAGCAACTCTAAGCACAGGCCATCTCTCCACCCACGACTTTACAAACTTTTTGAAGCATTCAAAATTTTCTCTGTTCGATACCAGATCGGCATTCCACGCCGGGAAGATACTATCAGTATCGCCCTGGTGAGACCACCATTCAGAATTGAAACGTTGCTTGAAATGGCTTTCGCCGTGTTTAGTGACCAGATCTGAATAGCCAGGTACTTCCCCACCTTTCTCTTCCCTATCTCCTTCCCCTCCCCACTACCTTCAGCCTCACAACATACCCCGATTGGGGATGCCATAGTCTCACTGGCTCCAGACGGGAGCAGTTGGGACTCTTGTGCGGTATTAACTGTAAAAAAAAAAAAAAAATGTCAACTGAGAATAAAGTCAACTCAGCACCTCCTTGAAAAGTCATTAAAAGCTATGAAAAAAATATCTTTAAACTAGCCGATAACTCTAACCTAACATAACCTATTTGTGATTATTTCAAAAAAAGTTTTCAGTTTGAAGACGTAATATCTTTATTATTGTGATAACAACATTACAAACGTACACTCAGACACGATGCTTAGTAATAGACAAAGAGGTTAAACAGTATTGCCAACATAAAAGGTTTATAGATGTCTTATGGCCAACCTAAAAATAACTGTATTTCATTGCCATATACCCCTTCTCAATGTAAATACAGTTGTAAAACATAAACAAACTAATAATAATTCCTATTTTAACAAGTGACAAAAGCTGTGTTCATAACACCACACATATTTAAATGTTTTACAATCAACTCTCTGCTTAAGGCTTTTGTTAATATGTCTGCTGGCTGCATATTTGTGTTAGCATATCTAATAAAAATCTTATTTTCTCTAACTAATTAGTTTTAAGGAATTCCTTAACAAAATGGTAGCGAATATCTACATGTTTTAATCGTTTTACAGCATACAAATATTGATTTGCATTTTTTGTCACAATATATATTTACAGGGCAAACATTTTTAAAATCAAATTCAGTTAGCAGATTTATAAGCCATGACACATCACTAGCAGCCATGCTCATAGATAAATATTCTGATTCCGTAGATGATAGAGAAACAGAGCTTCTTCGAACTCCACGCGACAAGACAATTATAAATCAAAAGTATATAAACAGAAGTGGATTTTCTGTCATTGACATTACCACCCCAGTCAGCATCGCAATATCCTTCCAAAATTATATCGTTACATTTATAAATTAACTTATAATTCAGACTGTACATTACATATCTTAACACTCTCTTTAATGCACTTAATAGCTCATTGTTGGCACAGGTTTGATACCTACTTAACATAGAAACCGGAAAACACAAATCAGGCCTGGTACCCGATGCAGCATACATTGGACATCCTATCATTTGTCTGCACAAATTTTGAATGCTGTTGTCTACATCAATACTGTCTTTTACAAATATGTTAGTATTAAAATTAGGGTCCATAGGGGTTAACATAGGCTTACAATTTTGCAGATTAAATCTTTTTTAAATATTCTCTTTGATCTAATTCTGTAACACCAGTTTTCAAATTTTGATTTACATTTATACCGGGTATGTTTTTAGGTTTTCACGGCCAAAAAGTATTTTTGTTATTGTTTTTGGGGTGTTATGCCGTGTTTCGCTAACTCCTTCTTTAGCCAACGTTTCGGACAGCGTTACATCATCAGGGCAGATGAGCTCATCTGCCCTGATGATGGACACTGTAACGCTGTCCGAAACGTTGGCTAAAGAAGGAGTTAGCGAAACACGGCATAACACCCCAAAAACAATAACAAAAATACATTTATACCTATGAAATTCGATATTAGCCCTAAGTCTTTCATTTTTAACTCTTTACATAATATACCCTTAAACTTAGAAATATCTTTCTCATTTGTACCAAAAATTAAAATGTCATCAACATAAAGTAAAATAAACATTTTATCATTTCCATAATACCTTAAATATAAACATGAGTCACATTTAGACTTAACAAAACCCTCTTTATTTACTACAGAATTGAATTTTATGTTCCAACACTTTGGGTGAACTTTTTATTATTTTTATTTATTATTTATTTTGACATTGATAGAATGTTGTCGGTTTCCTCACTCGCTTGCTTCTTTCATTTTGAGGTAACAATGTTTCAACTAAGTCTGATAGTTCATCACTACATGGCTCATATCCACTGGCTTTCACTTTCACATAAAGGACTGTTTACACTGAAATCTGTAAAACTATCATTTTGAGTTTGCTCACATTCAGCAACCTTTTATTCTTCCACTGTTTCTTCTGACCCCAAAAAACTTTGAATATTCAGATCCAACACGACCTCATTTTTGTCTGTTTCCTCTTGACTTAAGAAAATCATTTCTCTTCCATTTTCCTCTTGACTTCAGAAAATGATATCTGTCTTTAAATCTACGATGTTTTTTTTAGGAAACTAAATTCTATAGCCTTTGGCGTTTAAAGCATAACCTATTGTTAGGCGTTGGGCGCCAGTTTTAGGATTGTTTATGCTCGCTTCTAAGAGGCGGGGTAAACATTGACCGTTATTTAAACAGGGTACGGTCTCTCTACAGGCAATATATCCAATATATCCAGTGACAAAAAAGTATTTGGTATAAGCAGGTTTATTAACAATAGACAAGGTAATACAAATAATAGCTCAGTTTAAGTCCTGACGAGCGGTTAGGCTGGGTTGGTTAGCTAGGAATCTATAGGCTCACGAATCACTAGGGGGGGGGGGGTATTATTAGTGCTTACGTGTGGTGGACGGCGGTGAAGCAGCGGACGGATGGACGGGCGGACGCTGGTGCGCGCAGGAGGAGTACCCGGGTGGGTACCGGCAGGTACGTCGCAGGAGTGCCATGCTGGGGCACAAAGAGGCACGCGGGGCGCAAGGGGGCCCGCAGGTTTAGTAATCCAGGACGTCGCTCTCGGTGTTACGAGCGGGTTGTTCACGCAGTAGCACAACACGTGACGGGGGACTCGTAGCCCTACCACCCCAGCGCCCTGCTCGTGACTGACTGGTTCTCTTCGGGTTCGTTTCTGTTGTCCGTGCCAGGAGAGAGAGACGGCTGTCACATCACTATGTAGTATCGCACATCACTAGTGAGCTACCTTAATATAATTGTCGTCAGTCAGTCTCAAACAGTCTCTAAGTAATGTCAATGGAGTTAACACTAGTCAATAAAGTCTATCTTGTAAAGTCGTAAAGTGTTTATATATTAACATGCTCAAACCAACAAGTCAACGAAATAACGGCCTATCCCATATATGGGCAACGCATCTCCCATTGGTCTAGGAAGGGTTGGATGATGTTGACACGCAGTGATCTCGTGATTCTCGTGATGCTCCGAAATTCGTGACCTTATATGGTAGTGAAATGATGGCCGTTCGGTAGGTAGATCGCTAGGTAGCTGGGTAGCTAGGTGTGCGCGCTTGTATATCGGCAACTCATAACACCATCATCAAACCCTTCTCACCCTTCTTATCCCATTTCCTTCTTTTCTCTTTTGGGATGTGTGATGAACATCAAAGTGATGAACATGAACCTAACGCCAGTTGATGAACATCAAACCTATTTTACTCCTTTACCTTGCCACGTATTATTTCACATGTTTTTGTGCAAACATGCTCACTTCTCTCTTTCCTTTCAAGCAACTTTCACATTGGGGTTTGTCAGTTTGTTTTACCTCAATGTTATTTTTCTGCAACGATTTTTTTACGTAATCAAAGTTTTGATGTGCGAATTTCTCATGCCAATCCCGGTTGAATGCCTCGGGGTTTTACGGATGAAACTCGAAAATTTCGCGATGTTTTGACTTTTGACGTAAATTTTGTCGGTTAATTTTATGCAATGGTATATAATATTTACCGAAATACGTTCATTGAACAACGAACTACACCTACAAACTAGACGTGGGCAAAATTGAATGAATGAATTAAATGAATAAATTCAATCTTGTGACATACTCGATCTGATTCTCTTTTTCAAAAGGAATTAAATCTTAACTCCTTACCATTGGCCTTGCATCCTACGATTTTTTAACAACACCATATTTCTTTTTATTTCTATTTATTTATTTTACAGTTAAATTATTTCATGTTATATTGTTGAGGTAAGAAAATAATAAGGTGCTCTGTAAATATTGTAGTATTTTGTAGGAATTTAGTTAAATAATATTCTGGTTATTTGCTGCGCGGATAGGCAGGTAGGTAGATAGGCAGCAGGCGCGCCGCGAAACGCCTATCACGTGTAGTAGTATCCCGCGCAGTAAATCCATAACAAATAAATCCGTAGGCCAGAGAGTCAAGTCCCCCAGCCCAAGCGACAAAATCGCCAACCGACAAAGTCACGACGAGTCAGTCAAGAACCAAGTAATTCCGAATTCCGGTGTCGCGTCTTTTTCACAGTCGTCCCGCAGCTCCCACTTATTCAAGGAATTAATAATTTTATTCCTTATTCATTTGTGTCGTCATATTCCTAAATGTCTGTGCGGACCGTAGCGCTCAATCCCAATCTCTGTTTCACTTACTCAAGGAATCAAAATATTTGTTTCTAATTCAGTTGTGACGTCTTTGTCTCAAATCATATGTCCCACGTGACGAGTCGATCTGGCCGGACAACTCAAGACCGTTGAAGATTAACTAGGTCCACGGAATGCAAGTTATTCAAGTCACTGCAAGACAAAAGACACTTATTTGTCAGAAGTTCCTATATCATCCCTTAATGCTCGCAGAGAACGGGTTCGTCGTTAGTTCCCGCGCGGCCAAGCCGTCAACTTAGGGCGAAACTTCAAACTTCCTGACCCCGAACTCCTGCTAAAAAAAGCGAAATTAAGTTCTATGTTTTTCTCCCTCCCACCTGCGATAATTATGCAATGCGTTTAGAAACAAAACGATGTTTATTTATATTATTGTTTTTTATGGTATCTGCCTACCTATCCGTAAACAAAACATCAGTCAGCTGTCGAGTGTCGAACCGTGATAAATAATAATCGAGTGATTATTTGTTCCGATATTTTTATAATAAATTGTACGACGCGTGTCGCTTAGATTTCAATCAGTTTTTATTTGGCGCAAGGTTTTAACTTTACCAGGGAGGTAGGTACCTTCAAGCATTTAAAAATATATATTTGGGTGAAGCTTATTCCGGATCGGATATATGAAAGCGCGATAATAATATTTTTTTATGTGAATACCGCACAAGTCCCAACCGCTCCCGTCTGCAGCTAATGAGACTATGGCATCCCCGATTGGGATATTTTGTGAAGAAGATTTGGGCAAATTATAAAGGATATGTATAGTATTTTCTCTTTCTTTCTTGTTATTAGTATAATTTTTATGTAAAAGCAATTGGAGTGTGTATGTTTTTTTTTATAATTTTAAATTTTAATCTGGTTTTGAGTATCTCTTTATTCTTTATCTAAGTGAAAAAAAAATTATCTTGGCATGCGTATTTTTTTACCTTTCTCCTGTGGGAGCAAGATTTTAATCATCCGATGGCATGGTTTTGTAATGGCTTCGTCATTAGTTTGTACTTACTGAATTTGGGGTTTATGTAATATTAATTATTGATGCTATGTATCTGGTGTATAAGTTTTTGTTTTAACGTTTTGTGTTTAAAATGGTGGTGTTTTGGTTACTGTTCGTGCATATATATATTTTTTCACGATTTTTTTGTGATTTGTAAAATTGCTTTTTACTTTTGTTCATAAAATCTCATGTCGTAGTTTGGAACACCTTTATTTTTGGTGGTTCGAAATGTTTTTTTCCTACTAAAGGTACTCAAAAGTTCTCGCTTTAAAAACTCTGTGTTATAAAGTGCTAAGCTTAAAAAACAGACTCCCTGTTAATTAATCATCCTAATTGTTATATACATATAATAAAAGGCGAGCTTTTTTTTTTTTTTTCCTTTTTTTTGAATTCATTGAATTAAAAGAATGAATTAAAGGAATCAATTCCAAAGGCCAGGAGAATCAGACTGAATCGATTCAGTCCTGGGAATAAATCTGCCCATGTCTACTACAAACACTTTTACTTGCGTTTATTTGACAAATTGATAGGTTTATCGATCTTTTTATGACACGCGACGCTCAAAGTTTGACAGTTCGAATCGTGGTAGAAATGCTCATTTCCAAAGTCATTGAAATGTCCATAGACAATTATTTGAGTGGCTAGAAGTGTTCCTTATATCTGTTACGTCAAGAACAAGAATGCCCCAAGCGATTCTGATCTTGTTCTTCATACATTTTCTTTATACATAAGGTTTAAAATGGCATATCAAAAAATATTTTTTTAAATATTTTATTCGGCTATAGGGCGCGCATCGGTGCGCCAACGGCACGCGACCTGTTTTAAGGGTCATTTTTCATAATTTCAGCAACACTTGCAAACTCTAGTATGAACTGTCGATTTGCTATCGCACAAACAACGCAATTTTTATAAAATAAACACGAACTGTCACTTGTCACAATAGTGTATCCGCGGTCAGTAGCGCGATTCATAAATTTGACTTCAGATCAGGAAATAACAAACGTTGTTTATTGTTGTATCTATCCATTGATTCTCGTTATATATAGACTTGTACGGCCACTGCCCACAACCCAATACACTTATGATTTCTCCTTTGCCAACAATTACAGACTTTTCCGAAACGCTTGAAAATAATGTAAATAATGAGCGATCGCAAGACATATGTTCACTCGCTCCAGAGTCAACCAACCACCTTGATTGTTCATACTTTTTATACGCTAAATTTGACACTACAAATGTATTACTGGGTTTGTTATTTTCATTTGAATTTTTAAATCGACAATGTGCCTACTAGTGTCCGAATTTTCCACAGTAAAAACATTTTCTTTCATTTAAATTTTTATCACTTTCTCGATTATATTTACACTTAGCTTGGAAATGTCCGGCTTTACCGCACTTGTAACATTATAGACTTCGTTTGGCTACGAAAGCAGATGACGGTGAGGTGAATTCACCCGTTTCTTTTACTGTCTCCTGTTCCACTAAAAAACGAGCAACAAGGTTATCATAGGTTTGTTTGTCATCTGGCGCAGACTCCCATGCTGATATGAACTGTCTGGCAATGACATCAAGACCTTCGTAATGACAAATTTTTCCGAAATTTCTTCACCCATTTGTTTGAGTTGATTTTGTAACTCCTGTATTTTTGACAGGAAAACTGACAACTCCATTCCTTCTTCGTATTTATATTGGAAGAATCTTTGCTGTATTTTATGTGAATATTGTTTCGCCACATCTCTGCCGCAGTAGTGCAGGATATTGTATATGTAATAAAATGACGTTACGTTCAGAGTCAGAGCCAGAGACTAAGCTCATTAATTTATTACTTTCAGATAAATTACATAGATGTCAGCACTAGGCTTATATTGTTGATATTATTACAACACCCCCACTATATCTAACAATATAAATATACTTAAATATTAAAAAATTTGCACACCTAATTTATCCAAAAATTCATAATGTTTTATGGAACCTAAACATTTGGTGAACAAATCAGCAGGCATTTCAGCTGTTGGCAAATACCTAACTTTCAGAATATTATTTGCTACACATCCTCTACAAAAATGATATCTAATATCAATATGCGTTTATGAAAAACTGGATTTACTGTTAACTTTTGCGCACTCTGATTATCATTAAAAATATCAATAGTATACAGTTTTTGAGTTATTTCATATAGTAAATTTCTCAAATAAATTGCTTCTTTACAAGCTTCGGTAATCGCCATGTACTCAGCTTCACTACTAGATAAGGCAACAGTATGCTGTTTTTTAGTTTCACAAGATATAACACAACCAGATAAAGTAAAACGAATTTCTGTGTATGACCTCCTATCAATAATGTTTTTTCAGCTGTCGATTTAAAACCAATTCGGTCTTTTGGTACACCAGTGCATCGGTCACGGCCTTATGAATTTATCCAACACATTTTCCACATTATGACAAACTTCACTTTCCTAGACATTCTTGACGTCCTGGTTGACATCGTCTGTAATCTGCTTTCACACGGAGATGCCCAACTTCCTCTTGAGCTCCGAGCTGAGGCGCGCCTTGACGGCGATCTCATCCTCCACGCGCGCCAACTCCTGGCTCCATTCTGCCTTCTGCGTCTCCACCTCTATGGACGTCAGGTCCGCTGACTCAGGCACCGCCTCCGTGCTGGGGGACACCGAAGCCATCGTCGGACTGTACAACTCTACCATCTTTTAGAGCATCACTTAACTCCCACGCAACATTGTCTTTGAAAGACTGCAACTCTTCTCTCACAGCCAACTCCCACTGATCCTTTTCTGGTCCATTTAAGGCGTCATGCAGAGACAAACCAGCCGCATTTTTATGAAAGTATATGTACTTCACTGTCAACACACAGATTTGAGAATCCATACCTCTCTGGAGTTTTTCTCTCCCGTTTAGGTCGGCGCTGTGGGCTTTCTTTCTCACTGCCTGCATCTTCATAGTCGCTGGGAACATAGGTCTCATCATTATCTTGAAAATTGTCCATAAAACTGGAGTTATCTCGGCTAGGCACTGGTTCAATTTCACATTGTTCTGTATCATCAGGTTCCTTACTATCCCCCACTGAATCAACATTCTGACCTTGCACTTTAATTAAATTTTCAGATTTTGATTCCTTCTCAATGATGATCGCATCTCTACTAGTCGTTACATTCCGTGTTTCTGGATTGAAAACCCTATAGCCTTTTACATTATCTGGATATCCTACGAGAATACATGTGATTGTTTTTTTGTCCCACTTCTTTCGCTTTTCTTTAGGTACATGAACCATAACAGTGCTACCGAAAACTCTGATATGACTAATATCCGGTTTGGAGCCAGTCCACAACTCGTATGGAGTTTTATTATTCAATGCCATTGCCACAATTTGATTCTGCAGGTACACTGCCGTATTGGTGGCCTCACCCCAGAACTCTTTGTCTAAGTTTGCATCAAAAAGTAGACATCTTGCTTTTTTCAACTATTGTGCGATTAAATCGTTCACACAATCCGTTCTGTTGGGGGTGTAAGGGTTGCTTTTCTGATGAATCACACCGGCACTATTCAGATAATCTTCAAATTCTTTATTGCAATACTCCAGCCCGTTGTCACTCCTTAATACTTTGATTGTTCTTTTTGTTTGATTTTCCACCTGAGCCTTGAAAATCTTAAAATACTTCAAAGCCTGATTTTTGTGTTTTAAGAAATAAACAAATGTCATCCTACTATGATCATCAACAAACAATAAGAAGTATCTTGAGCCACCTATAGACACATTCTCCATAGGTCCACATATGTCTGTGTGCACAATATCTAGCACAGGGGTTCCCAACCTTTTTGTACTCTAGAGCACATTCGAAAATATCGGTAGGGTGGCGGGCACCACCTATTTTTAATCGACAAACTCCTTCCATAACTTCTCATTTTCCCATAATTTATTTACTTATATTTATAATTTATTAATAAATAATGAACAAAAATGTTTCAAAATAATACAATTCTAACAAATAAATAAAAATAATTCACATTTTTAATTAATGTTTATGAAAAAATTCTCTCTCTTTCGAATAGTGGCGGGGACATACGAATCGTTCCGCGGGCGCCATGGCACGGGGTTGGGAACCCCTGATCTAGCAGATTACTGCTTCATTGGCCAGTGCTCTTAAAAGGTAACCGGCATTGTTTGCCTTCACAACACGTTGTGCATGAAGACTTGCTTATGTCAACTTTTTTGTCAAGTGACAGGCCCTGCACAGCGTTTTCCATCTGATTCAAATAATCTTTGTTTATGTGTCCTAATCTTCGGATGCCAAGTCATTCCCGACACAACTGATGCTGCTAAACAGTCTTGTTTTAGTAAATTCACTTTGTATACTCCATTGAGCAACACAGTTGTAGCAACCAACTTGTTCTCCGATTATAAACTGAACAACCATCTTCAGTGAAAGTTACACTGTTGCCTTTCATAATCGGTTGGCTAACAGATAATAAATTTGTTGTTAGACTTGGTACACAAAACAAATTTTCCACTGTGATGTCGTACTCATAATTATCTGTTATAGTCGTGATTTTTACATCGCCAGAACACAAAACTGACACCTTTTCACTGTTTGCAACAACAATTCTTTTTTCTTGTTCATACTGCGCATTCATAACCCAACTTTCATTTGCTGTTAGATGTATACTCGCGCCTGAGTCGATAAACCACTCGTCCTTGTTGAAATTTCCACAGGAACACTGCACTAAAAGCATTAGACTGCATTCTATCCTTATTTTTCTGATTTGACAAGTTGTTTTCGTTATTTGTACACTGGTTTCTGTAATGCCCGATTTGTTTACATCGGTAGCATCTTATCTGCTTGACGTTTGACTTTGACAAGCCAGTGCTGCCAACATTACTTTTACCGGCCATAGACATATTCGTATTATTTTTTCCTTTGTACTTTGAAGTTGTGGGGCGAGTAGCAAAAGCACCGCTAACTTTACTCTCGTCATGACTTGCCAAATCCATGTCCAACAATTTTGTTTTTATGGAGTCTGCCGTTATAGGAATCCCTGAATGTTCTATTGCCATTATCATCGGTGAAAAACGGTCTGGCAGACCAGCTAATAGCAATGATCCTGTCCACATATCATTAATTTCGAATCCTGTTCCACTAAGCTTCTGTGCTGTATCGATAATCTGCGTAACATATGACGTCATCGAACTGCAATGATCTCGGTGAATCGAAAATAAATTTCGCAGCAGACTTATTCTCCTTGAAAATCCGTTGTCGTCGAATAATTGTTTCAGCTTTTCCGATAATTCTTTAGTGTATGTAACATTTTTTACGTGTATGTATAAAGACGGGTCGATTGTCATAATCAATTTTGCTTTGGTTTTTGCGTCATCTGCAGCTTTTATTTCCATCCCGACTTCTGGCTGCACATAATGTTTCATGCCTTCTAGGAAATTCTCCGCCGCAAAACACCATATACTGTAGTTATCCCGTCCAGTTAGCCTGAGTACGTTGACAAGATAGTTCGCCGACATTTTAAACTACGATACACTAATGTTGTATACTGCAATTATAACAACCCGTCACGACACAGTTTAATCGCGTTTTGTAATCGTCCTTTTTACACTTGCAGAATTAATACAAGTCAAACAAAAGCAACAAAATCGCGAATAATTATGAGCGAGTGGAACATGACCTGTAAAAAAAAAACGACGTTACGTTCAGAGTCGGAGCCAGACTAAGCTCATTAATTTATTACTTTTACATAAATTACATAGATGTCAGCACTAGGCTTATATTGTTGATATTATTACAACAGTATATAATATCACTTCCTCGGTCATCCTGGTCACGTATTTCCTTTTCCGTGTTCAGTACGAGGCAAGCATGCCTCGAAAGCAACACGGGTTTGCAACGCTATTTACCTCCCAAACCCGTGTTCAATAGAAGGCAAGCGGCATCCTATCGTGCATGGGTTTGTAACGCCAATTCTCTTCCAAATCCGTGTTCAGTACGAGGCATGCGTCGAGGCAAAATCGTTTTAATTTTTTTTTTTATAAACCCCGAGGAAGGGAGCATCGCTCTCGAAACATGTTGGTTTTAAAGACATCAAAGTTAGAGGTTTAAACAAAGAAATCTTTGAATTTTAATTTTCATATGTTTTTTCTCTGCTATAATGTTATTCTAAGCTTTGTGAGTAATTTACATTATTTTTTATTCTGTTTTATTGGTTTATAATGCTCATAATTAATTTTCTGAGTAAACGCTCACATTTACTTTTTAATGTTATACTTTCTTTTACTTACTATTTCAGGCTTATAGGACTATTATTTGTTGAATAATCGTACTAGTATTTTGCTAATTTGCACTAAATTTTATTGCATACATATGTGTTGCTTTCTTACAATTACATTTTTTCATTAAAAGCCCACCTAGGCGTAAATAAATAATACATAAAAAAATAAAATAATAATAATATAAAAGACTGCGTTTCGTTGCCCAATCATCATATTTTGAGTATATATATATATATACACTTACTTTTAATGTTATAATTTTTTTACTTACTATTTCAAGATAATAGTACCTAATATAACATTATACCCAATCAACGCATTAGAAGATATTTTGCTATGTTACACTAAATGTTTTTATTTAAATATGTGTTTTTTTCTTACAATTACATTTTTTCATTAAAAGCCCACTCGGGCGTTAATAAAAAATGAATAATAATAAAAAAAATATATTAAAATAATATAATATAAAATACTTTTTATATTATATTTACTGCTTTGAATTTTTTATTTAATTTATTAGTCGGGCTGTTTTCGTTTTATTGTGCATCCAATATATTGTGCGTATGTGCACACACTTCCTTTTTATGTTATACTTTCTTTTATTTACTAATGTAGGATAAATATAATATTATATAGAATCATCGTATTAGTATTTCGCTAAGTTACACTAAATGTTATTATTTACTTTTATTACAACTATATTTTTTTCATTAAAATCCTACTTGAGCGTTAATAAAAAATAAACAATGAAAAATTATAATATAAAATACTTGTTATATTTAAAATTATTTTTTTTTATAAGTGAGGCTGTTTGCGTTTTATTGTCCATCCATTATATTGTGCGTACACGCACACACTTCCTTTTTTATGTTATTCTTTCTTTTACTTACTATTTCAGGATAATAGTATCTATTATATTATGTATTATATGTATAGTTTGTATTATATTATATCGAATAATCGTATTATTATTTTGCTAATTTGCACTAAATTTTATTGTGTATATATCTGGTGTTTTCTTACAATTACAAAATTTTCATGTTAAAGTAGACTAGGCATACTAGCACACTAAGCGTTAATCCATACTAATAATATTACTAAATAGTTTATTTTTGTTTATTCATAATTATATTTTATATTATGTATTTAATTTACTTACATTTATTTACCTACTATATTATATTTATTTTTATTATATTATATTTATTACTTACTATATTATATTTATTACTTACTATATTATATTTATTACTTACTATATTATATTTATTACATAATCTATATATATTTATTACATACTTGTTTATTATTATTTACTTTTTATTATTTATCTATTATTATTTACCTACCTTTATTTTTATTTATTTTTTGTTAATACTCGTAAATCTACTGTTACTGACGGTATGGTCACCCTATGAATGCATTTGTTAAGCCACTGCAGGTACCTTGAACATGTTTAGTTTACAGTAGAATTATTGTGGCCAACTAAGAGCAATATGAGCGTACCGCCCAGCTGTAATTAATATTTGAGTAAACTATATTTAGTGTTTCTTGTGAATTTATATGTATGTTTTTTATTTTTATTCCATTATTGTTTTTTTATTTTTATTTTTATTGTAAAACTGCATATCTCGATACAGGAATGCCCTAGTGAGATGTGCAGTTTATGTTTTTATGTACATCTATATATTTTAATAAATAAATAAATTATAAATGCGAAACTGCTCGAGTTCGTTTATGACCTTTTCACACATAACACAATATAAAGACTTTAATAATTCTTTCACCAATATAAAGCTAAATTATATGCGCAGACTACAGGTTGTGTATGATGGTAAGCTCTGGCGTTATGAAATTATAAATATTAATATATTATATTTGTTATACGTTTTCTGTCGCTAACAAAAGCGAGTTTTTGCTAACGTCAGAAAAAAATCTTTTCTATGGAAACAATGTTGATATATTTTTGGGCTCTATGCTGGTAGATACTCAGTCTACTGGTCAGCTACTACTGCAGAAAATTCAAATATCAGAATTCGTTTTTTTTTTACAAGCTTCTGTTTTGCAATAAATGTCAGATAAGAGTTCCTACATTAAAAATATAATTCGTAACGATTATAAAGACTGAATAATAAATAGTGTAATTTTTAAATTATATTAACAAACTTCAAAATATTTAATTAAAAATAAACATCCGAAATGTTTGTAAGCGCATAAATTCCGAACGAATTAACAAAATTGGATAATTATTTTTTTCTTTGAGCTATAGCTTTATGAAATTTAGGTGAAAGGCGAGATGTTTGAAAACTGAATGTAAGGGAATGAATGTATGGAATACGGGAGGGGGTGGGGGTGAGGAGAAGGGGTGATAATTGATAATTTCAAGCGCTACAGGAATTTCCCGTAATACCATGCGAGCGAAGCCGCGGAGAAAAGCTAGTAAATAATAAATAATGAAAAATACAATATTTAAAAAAAAAAATAAAATACTTAATGCGTTTTATTGCCCATTCATCCACAGAAAAAAATGCCTCGAAACATACACGGATCTGTAGTGCTCAATCAACGCGTGTAGTAATTATAAAGGCTTGCACGTTTGGAGGAAGCATGCCTCGTACTGAACACGGATTTGGAAGAGAATTGGCGTTACAAACCCGTGCACGATAGGATGCCGCTTGCCTTCTATTGAACACGGGTTTGGGAGGTAAATAGCGTTACAAATCCGTGTTGCTTTCGAGGCATGCTTGCCTCGTACTGAACACGGAAAAGGAAATACGCAACCCGGCGTGCGCAAATAAATTTTATTTGATTAATTTGTGTTTTATTTCACAATTAATTCATTTAAAATAATGTATAGTATATTTGCGGCACGTTCCAGAGTGGAAGATACTATCAGTATCGCCCTGGTGTAAGACCACCATTCAGAATTGAAACGTTACTTGAAATGGCTTTAGCCGTGTTAAGTGACTAGATCTGAATAGCTAGGTACTTCCCCATCTTCCCCTTCCCCATCTCCTTCCCCTCCCCACAACCTTCAGCCTCACAACATACCCCAATAGGGGATGCCATAGTCTCACTGGCTCCAGACGGGAGCAGTTGGGATTCTTGTGCGGTATTTCATATAAAAAAAATTTAAAAAAAATAATTTGTAATAAAAATTAGATATTATCAATTATGATTGTCTCAACAAAAGCGTTGTAATCATCAATAATGAATTAAATCAATTATTTTTTATTTCTGGTAAACAATGTTAAGATAAGATAATTATTAATCTAGTTAAGGAATATTATTTAACAAATCTGTACAAATACCTCCAAAATAAACGAGGCGGAATATCTTATTCCACAACAATAATTTCGCCGTGAACTCTGTGTTAGAAAGAATACATAGGTTGGGCAATGAACTAACAACTGATGTCGCTGATATATTTAATTTAAATTTCGAAGCCAAATTAGTCCATCACTTTTTAGATGTAAATAATGAATGAGAAATCATTTTATTTTATTTCGATTTTGTTTTGTTTTTTTTTATTGTTCGTACCTATTGCAAACAACAAGTAGGTTATTGTAAAACTTAATGTGTTTTGATTTTTTAAAATGTATTTTGCTTCTCGTAGGTATTTGAACTGTATTCGATATATTCTTCTTTACTCTATTGAGTTTATGCTTTATTTATAAATTTTGTAATATTTTTTTTATGGTTTTACTGTTCTTATAAATGAAATTTGTATTGTACATGTAAAAGCCCAATAGGGCGTCAATAAATAAATCAAAGCATTGAACTAAACAATGTTTTAAATTGGTGACCGGACAACTCGGAATGAAACCAACTCAGAACCATCTCAGATAAGTCATTTAGAGTGATAAAAAATTATTTTTAAAAAATTGGTTAAATAGGTTACAGTGGGTTAGGGTTATCGGCTAATTTAAAATAATTTTTTTCATAGCTTTTAAAGAATTTTCAAGGAGGTGTTGAGTTGATTTTATTATCAGTTGGCGTGGAACCGTTTTAATTGTATTCTACAAGAAATTAGTTTCAAAGATTTTTATATTTTGAAGGGATGAAATTATTTTGGTTAGAAATGTGACAGAACGGCTGAAGATGTTGGTCAACTGATTTGACTAAGGCAAGCGAATGTTGAAAATGCGTATAATATCGTGGGGTAATCGCTACATCTAGGCAACTAAGAAATCAGCGTTTTTGAGTTACGTTCGTTGTTTTAGTTCAAGTGTTATTCCATGTTTTAATGAGGCAACTAGATTTTACGCCTAAAAGGGATTGAAATGAAAATCTAGTCTCCTTCAACGGAAGCAATCTTCCGGACAGGCCCACCATTAACTATAAGTGACCACGTCCGTTGACATTCGTCACACGAGAACGGGTCGTTTTTTGCCGGCCTCTGTGTTTCCTCCCTCCTACAACAAGACCACTGTTCACTCTTTCCTCTCCTCAAAGGGACCCTCCACACGGCATCCCAGATGTCAGAGGCCCCGAGGGAAATTATTTTCCTCAGGGCCTCCTGTGTGGGGAATTATTGTAAAAAAAAAATTTGCTAGTTGTACCATTAAATTTTGTGAAATTGCTTAAGTTGCTTTCGTTGCACTTTGTATGTAACAAATAGGTAAGTCATTACATTTTTTTGTAAATAAATACATAGAAAAATTGTTAGCATTTTCCTTTAACCAAAATATAAGTATTACGGCTCCCAACACATATTGAGATAAAGAGGAAAGCAAAATTCGAATACTTGCCATAAATCAGTGTTTTTTATAAACATTTTCGTAGTAAATATGCTAAAGTACGAAGCAGATTAGAATACAATTCCTCCGTATGGTCACCATACTACAAAGTTCATTCTCAATCATTGGAAAAGATACAAAAAAAATTCCTTCGGTACATCAATTTTAAAATGAAAATTTCAATCTAATTTATAAATTATAGTTACTTACGCGCTGAAACCAGACTTCTTAAAGTATCAGATAGAAGAATGTTAATTGATTTATTATTTTTATACAAAATTATAAAATCTTTAATTGACAGCCCTAATTTGTTGGAACTAATTTGCATTAACATACCTGCCAGACAAACTCGTAGTAATGATATTTTTAAATGCAACAATAAACTCAATACTAATTACTCTATTTACTCACTAATTCCAAGAATCCACAACCTTGCAAATAAATAATGCAAATTTATAGATATTTTTAGTGTCGACAGTTTTGAATGTTTCAAAAGTCAACTTATCTCAATTTTATCTACTAATAATAAACTTTTATTATTTTTTTGTTCTTTTCATAAAATCTTTTCTCAACCAAACTTTACCAGTAAAATATATGCTTATTTTATTGTATATTTTTTTTGTTCTATTTGCAGTAATAAACACATGTAATTTTTGTTTATAGCCTAATACTAACTAGCTCTTATACATTACACTTTATTTTATTTCAGGTCTTATTATTAATAATATGTATAAATATTTTAAGCTGAATTGTATTAGTTTTTTGTAAGTATAACTCGTACTATTTCATTTCTTTTAATTTATGTTATAATATTCTATACCTAAAGAGTTGATTGCATTCTTATTTATTCTGTTTTATTGATTATGTAATGCATGTAATTAATATTGTGAATATAAATTTCCGTCTATTCATGTAAAAGCCCACTAGGGCGTTAATAAATAAATAAATAAAATAACACCGGGGGCGTAACGGTCCGGTAAATTAGAATGACATTTCGAAATATCCTTCTAGTGACAAGTTTTTCTGTGTTATAATTTATTTGGTGGTGTCTATGAGTAATCTGAGTGTTGTACCAGATGGTTCCAAGACAATTCGTCCCCTGGCGTACAATGTGCAGTCGCTTTTGGGAAAATACGTTATACCTAATTGCACAAAATATAAGTAAAAAACCCCGCAGGGATGTGCAGAGAGGATGCACCGTCAAATAACAAAATAATAAAACATAAATTCATTCAAATGCATCAAGGAAAAATCTAATTCTCTTTTTCTGTATTTACCAACACGTGTATAAATTACTTTGATTTGTGCATATCAACTTATTATTAAGGATATTTTTGAAATCGAACTGATTATCTTTTACGTTTAAAATTGGTATATATTGAACAAAAAATATTTATTTATTTATTAATAAATAGGTAGAAGAACGTAAAAGACATTTAGGTTAACTTAAACAAAGAACGTAAAAGACCTAAAGGTCTTTTACGTTCTTTGTTTAAGTTAAGTATCACAGTACTTTTAAATACTTTAAAACCAAAACAAAAAAAAAATAATTTAATGAAAAAGATTTAACCACAATATAATACAAAATAAAATACATAGGTAAAAATTAAATTAATAGTATAATTAAATTAGGCATAATCCAGCGATAAGGCTCTTCGCGTTGCAACGTATGCCGAAAGTCGCGGGATCGAATCCCGGCCGCGGCAAATAAATTGTATTTGATTAATTTGTGTTATTTCACAATTTATTCATTTAAAATAATGTATAGTTTATTTGCCCCACGTTCCAGAGTGGAAGATACTATCAGAATCGCCCTGGTGTAAGACCACCATTCTGAATTGAAACGTTGCTTGAAAAGGCTTTAGCCGTGTTTTGGTGACCATATCTTAATAGCCAGGTACTTCCCACCTTCCTCTTCCCCACCTTCTTCCCCTCTCATAGGGATGCCACAGTCTCACTGGCTCCAGACGGAAGCAGTTGGGACTCTTTTGCGGTATTAAAAAAAAAACATATTACACTTTTACATATAACTGCAAAGTCAACTCAAATTTCGAAGTCTGCCTAATCAACTGGACAATCGACATCAATATACGATTGAACAATACTTATCAGTATGAGTATACGACAACCGATGTATCAAATTGATTATAATCTTATAATTCAACTACCCACAAAGCTGATTTCAGAGTTACCTAATTCTAGTGATTGCCCCACCCATTGATAAATTCCTTATTATGATAACATCTCTCTATACATATAAAAATAAAAATATGTTTCTTTCTGGATTTGTATATACATATGTATATATGCTATGCGTTGCTAAACCATTCAGCGATTGCGATGAAACTTTGGATATTTGATGTGTGCATGCCCGCGATGGTTTCTATATACAAAAGTGAGTACTGGCATCATGAAATTATGCATTGCTAACCGTTCATCCGATTGCGATGAAACTTTGGGGATTTGATGTGTTCGCGGGAGAGAGGTGGGGAGAGGAGAGTCAGGGTGGGGGGGAAGTCGGGAGGGGGATTCGCGGGACGGGGGAAGCGGGCGAGGGGAGTGGGGAGAGGGAAGGCAACGCATGCCGGGAAATGAATGAATGATTGAATGAATGAATTAATGAATGATTGAATGAATTAATAATAGTTTATTATTGTTTACTCATAATTATATTAAATATTATCTTTAATTTACTTACATTTGTTTACTTACTATATTATATTTATTACATAGTCTATAAATATTTATTAAAAAACTGTTAATTATTTACTTTTATTGTTTAGATATTATTATTTACCTACCTTTATTTTTATATTTTTTTTTTAAT
Source organism: Glyphotaelius pellucidus (assembly GCA_936435175.1). Taxonomy (NCBI): domain Eukaryota; kingdom Metazoa; phylum Arthropoda; class Insecta; order Trichoptera; family Limnephilidae; genus Glyphotaelius; species Glyphotaelius pellucidus. The sequence goes on along the minus strand of OW386562.1, from coordinate 92,171 downwards.
ACTCGTTAATCTATTGTTACTGCCAGTATGGTCACCCTATGATTGCATCCAATAAACCACTGCAGGTGCCTTGTACATTGGTGTGGGCCGCAACTGTATGGCGAAAAAAAGGTCTTATTTTCTTGAGCGCTAGTAAAACATCAAAATAATTTAGTTTTAAAAAAATAAAAATATATCCTAAAGCTCCGCAAGTCCTTTGAAGTTTGAGAAAATGTCGAAATATTTCCATTTTTTCAGCCTTTGCACAAAATATTCTGAAATAGTTTAAATATATTCATTTATGAGCTCTTGTTAAATAAAATCTATAGCTTCGATGTATAAAACCACCATTTATTATTTTTGTAGTAGTATGGCACTAAAGCACGTCCGCCCGCAGTCCCCAAACCCGCCCTCGCTTGAGCAGCGCGCCATATTGGCCGTTCTTTAGTCGACCAAGGACCCTCCGTTTCGTGACGTTGTTTTGTAGGTAACTAAAAGTATTATTAAAATATGGGGAAAAGCTTCTTTGTAAATGGAGCTGACTTCTGAAGTTAGGATAAGTTCTTCTTATTCTTCTTACGTTACATTTTCCAAAATGGAAGGATTCATGATTGGCGTATCTTGCCAACATATCAAATCAAAGTAGGATTGTGCATCAAAATTCAATGGGGGTACTTTAAATGTTCGATTTTCTCTCCGGAATAACTCTCTGGCTTTCCATAAACGCCTTATTCCAAGTTCGTTGATGGTAGATGATTCATCGGTTATCATTGACAAGAGTAATTTTTCAGTATGGGCGAAGTATGCCCTTTGCTGTACAGGATTAACTATTGCTTTTAATTCACCCGGAAGATAGCGCGAATATTTAATCGTGCTAAAAATATGCCTCGCACCTTTTGGCACGACCCATGTAGTTTTATATCAAACCACATAGGAGCGTATGCCCTCATGATAAACGTGGCTAACATAACGAAAAAATATGATGGCATTGCGCTTCCAACATAAAGTGGGATTTGACTCCACTCCTGGGTTCTTCTGGCAATATCAGAATGACAACGTCCGCTGGAAACTACTTTGAAAATATCAAGCAAGTATTTTTGATCGGTGCTTAAATCTTGGTGTTGAATACTCAACATAAATTTGAAAAAATATTGTACCGGTAAATTATGCCAATTATGAAGAGTCGAACCTACGGGTTCAGTACAAGTCCAGTGGTTGTACCATCCGAATTCATAATCAAATGGCATAGAAGCAGCTCGTTGCGATAAAAATGCAGAGCAGCCACTGTGTCGGTCCATTAAAGTGTTTCTCCATCGTTTGAATCACACCAACAGTTATTCCCGTGTTAAAATTTGTGCCGTCACACCCAATTGCTTTTAAATGGTAGAGTGAAATGTTTTGACCAGCAAAATACTCCATTATTGGTTTGGTTATGTTTACGGAAGTGCTGACCTTGGCATAATACTCCATTATTGGTTTGGCTACGTTTACGGTAGTGCTGACCTTGGCATAATACTCCATTATTGGTTTGGCTATGTTTATGGTAGTGCTGACCTTGGCATAAAACGCGTCAAGAAAATAGGTTCCTCGATTATTGATACGTTTTCTTCGAGTACTGTGCTTTCACAGTATTTGTGTCTTTTTTTATATTAACTAAGGACTTGTCCTTTCGACCATTAAAAAATAATGATGAGTACAGATCTGGTACGCGGACGTCCGCGACGCAGTCTATTTTTGTCTATAACTTTATTATCCTGCGTGATTAAGTTGAAATCATTTCAATGGCAGAAGCAATTGCTGCTCCAGCTCGATCCGATATCCTAAACCTGTCAAAGATCTTGGAGAGAACTGTAAAAGACGAAGAATTTCTGGTTGTCGGAAAGGCGGTGTTATTAGTCTTAAGTAGCTTACTTGATTTTGCGACCGGAGAAGATAATTTTGATGTTAAGGTGGAAGATAATGATAAGCAATGATAAACAATGATTCAAAGTGTCCACAAATTCTAAAGCTTTTTCTTCTCAAACCTGTTCATTTAATTAGGTAAGATCTTATCATTTGCTCTTCATAGGCTTTAGCAATTGTTTCGTAGTCGGTTTATCAACACTGCCGATGAACATCTTTCTCTCACCTCTTTGGTCTTCCAAAAACTCTTTTTCCTTAGGGAAAACTTTCATTTATTGTTTGTAATTTGCACTACTATTTAAACAACTACTACAAAAATAAAAATGGAAAGATTTCGATATTTTCTCTAACTTCAAAGGACTTGCGGAACTTAAAGACATTTTTTAATTTTTTTAAAACTAAATTTTTTTGATGTTTTAAATGCAAACACAACTTTTTATTATTAGCGCTTAAGGGAATAAGATCTTTTTTTTCGCCATACAGTTGCGGCCCACACTATTGTACATGTTTAGTTTACAGAATAATATTATTGTGGTCAACTATAAGCAATATAAGCATACCGCCCAGCTTTCATTATTAATATTGGAGTAACTATATTTAGTGCTCTCTGTAGAATTATGTAACTGTATTTTATTAAATTTATATGTTTGTTTTTTTTTCCATTATTGTAAAACTGCACATGAAACAGGAATGCCCTAGTGAGATGTGCAGCTTACGTTTGTATGTACAATTTATATTTCATTAAATATTTAAATGAATAATGAATGATTGAATTTATTTATTTATTAATTAATCTATTAATGAATTAATGAATGAACGAATGTATGATGAATGAATGAATAAATTAATCATGAATTAATGAACGAACGAGTGAATGAATGAATGATTGAAATAATTCATGAATGAATGAAATGAATGAATGAAATAATGAATTAATGAATGAATGAATAAATTAACGAATGAGTGAATGAATGAATGAACGAATGAGTGAATAAATGAATGATTACAACAATGAATGAATGAATGAATGGAGTGAATGAATTAATGGATGAAATAATTAATGAAATAATAAATTAATGAATGAATGATGAATAAATGATGACTGAATGAATGAATGAATTTCTTTATTGAGTTGCATAGCAACGCATGCCGGGAACTCACTATTGTATGTAAACGCCTACCTACTTCTTGGTAAATTGAATTTTGAACTCAAAACCAGATTACTTATTTTTACGACTGGAATATTATTTCGTTGTACATAATTACACGAGGGTCAGTCAAAAAGTGATGCCTCCTATTTTTTTCTCCTTTAATTGTCAAGAAAAAAAATTGCAATTACATAGTTCGAAAACCACACAACTGACGGTTAGTTTTTCACTTTTCAGTATAATCTCTTTCCATTACCAAAGTTTTGGTCCATTTTTTTAAGAGAAATATAAACGCTAGAAATATTTCGATTCTCATGCCTATAAAATTTAAAATCGAGCGTCTTATTTGCAAGAGGCAAGTAAGCGCCAAGGTGGTTTTTACTTATTTTGTGCATCATTTTATAAGAATGAAAAAAGTAAGATCATACAAAACCTTAAAAATAGTCTTAGCCATAAAGGTTTATTTAAAAAAAAAAATTTCTTATTACTTCGTAGTTAAGTTATGAAAAACATTTTTTTAGTAGTTTACGCTTATATTCTGTATTACGTAAATAATAATCTTATTGTAATTTCAATACATAGAAAAGCTAGTAAAAGCTTCAATTTATCTGTAGAATATTTTTTGATGTTCATAATGTAAACTAATTCGTCGTAATAAAAATCTAAATAGGGTATCCCAGAGTGGTAAAAAGCACGGTCCTGCTTTCCGAGGCCTTCCGCTGTAGCTTTTGTTGGGCGAAAGACGTGCTTTAAGCTTTTTAAGGGTAGTGATATATTGGACAAAATTTATTGTGCATCCCTGCTCCAGAAAATCAATCATAATTAAACCCTCTGCATCCCTGAATACTGTTGCCGTAACTTACCATGCCGATAGCACAGTTGTGGTGAGTTTGTGTGATGCCATGTGCCATTCCATTGACTGCCTCTTTGATTCAGGATACATAAAACCATGTTTCTGGTCACAATTTTTGTGCAATTCCATCACCGTACACATTTTTTAGTCTTTCATGAATGCGAATAGGCGTTTCACCTTCTGCACTCAAGAATTCAAACATAGAACGTTGACTAATACGAACATTGATATTGGTCATTTTGCAAACGACTGCAGTGCTGCCACCTGTTGATGCAGAAAGTTACTATTGCAGCAGATTGTAGATGAAGGTTTGAGAAAAAGCGCCATATTAGTTTTTTCATTTAACTTACTTTGTTACATTAGAAAATAAAAGGAGGAATTACTTTCTTACTGACATTATTAATTATTAATTTAGCTACTCTAAATGGGTGCTAGAATCTATACACGTCTTTTTAACCATTTCATTGGTTGTGCATCAAAGTCAAAATGTGAAACCCTTTTAGTAATGTTATTATTAAGTTCTGCAAGTATTTTAGTTTCGTGACAGCGGTTTCGGCTTATAAGGCCATTTTCAAACTGTGGTTAAACCACTTTGAGTGATTTATTTGTATATTTTATTTACCCCCGCCCAATTTCAATTTTTAAAGTGCCCAAAATAATGTATAACCGGTTATGCCGATTTACTGAAAAATAATTGTGACAATAGATTCTATATTTTGTGGGGTACCTTGAAAACTATTTTCCCCACATTAAATGTTAATGTGTTTTTAATTGTTTAGTCTTGAATTGACTGTTATTGACTTTTTTATACGTGTTATATTGTTTAGGTTTTGTAAACACACTGAGAAGTGGGGAATAAATAATTTTCCTTACTTTATTAATTAGTGTCATATTAGGATCATTCGTCCGCTTATTGACTTCAAATTGTTCTAGAATATTTAATCTAAACCTTTCTATCTATACGTAAGGTTATATGCTTGATGAACACGTATAAGCCGAAACAGCTATCACAATAATAAAAGAAAACTAAATTACTTGCAGAACTAAGCAATTATTTTTGATTTAATTAGTCAGATTTGATTTAATTAAAAATAAATAAAAATGGAATTCTACGAATTAAACACAAAAAGGATTAATATATTGAAACCCATCGTCTACCTTTTTATAACTTGTTCGACGATGGAATATTTATATTGTATTGATTTGCCGGGTTGTAATACATTACAGATACAGATAGAGCATTATTTTATTCGAATCTATTTACCAAAGCAGCACAGACTCTAGCTTCATGAAAATTGCGCAAGTTTTCTGTCTATAATCTCTTGGTTATTTCACATTTTATCTCAACTTCTTGCGTCGTTTCGTTCATGCGCTTTGAAATATTTATTTATTTTTCAATTATACGGTTCCGAGAAAATTCAACGAAGTGGCATTTCAACATCCCCAAAAGTTATTAAAGGTGTTGAAAAAAACCTATAACCTAATCTAACGTAACTAGTTTTTTTCCACAACTTTTAATAACTTTTCAAAGGAATACTGAAGTGTCACTTTTGTTAGTTGTCCGGTCATCCAATTGTACTCGGTGTTCGGAAACTCGAGTACTGTACTGACAAGCCGGAAAATGGTGAATCTAAATCATATTTGGAGTTGATTTTGCGGTGCAATTCTAAACTAACTCATAATAAAATATATGTTACTCAAAATCTTACGTTTTTCAATTTCGTCGGTTTCGCATATTGAATTCATGCAGCATTGTGTTATTTTCTTAAACAAAATATGTTTCATGTAATCTAGTTAAATAGAATAAACCCAACCATCACCACTTATACATGGCGTCCGGAAACTAGCGGGACAATTCCGGAAACCAGTGAATTAACATCACACGGAGAATTCAAAAAAAGTTTTTTTTTATTTGTTTTTTTTTTGTCAACTAAAAGGTTAAATTTTTGTAGCGAGCTCCAATCAACAATAGAACAACTGATGATTACTCCGTAGCGACCTTTTTTTTTAATCGTCAACCAATAAAAATAATCTGACTTAAGTTTGTAGATATCTACAATTTTCTTCATTAATTTCTACTCTGTTTTTCGTTTCGTTTTATATTATTCGTGCTATGTTATATTGGAAAGTCTGTAAATAAATCTAATACATAAATAGATATTTTCCCCACACTAAACCAATTGCTTCCGTACATGGAAATAGTTCCAATAACTTATATCTTATGTTTTACTGAAGTGCTTTTTGCCATAATATGGCACTATTTAAAATACCTCGGATTGCTTTGCTGCCAATTTTAAATTGCGCTGTTACTCCAGTGGATAAAAGATTTTACTATCTCCGTGGTACAAGAACGAATAGTAGGTAAGTAATATGTAGGGCGCGCGTTTGGCGTGTCTCCCGACTATGCACCTGTGCCGAAGTGATCAATGACGCTAGTTCCTCAGAGCGTCTTCCATTGAAATACCGGTAGAACAGGGATAGCATTCCCACCCGACGCCTGTGCTCTAAAGATTGCAATCCGTTAAGTTGGGAGAATCTATCTAACGGATCGCCAGAGTTTCTGCACAGAGTCGAGGGTATTTTTCAAGTATTTTGGAGCTCCAGACCAGAGGTGTTAGAGTATCTCCAGACCAGGCTAATTGTGTTGTTAATCCAACAGCAATGGCATTTCACGTCGTTTGCGGTTACTTCGTTCCTTTTCAATAATTCATGATTCGGCTTGCAAGTTCACGAAACAGCGGAAACAAATAATATAATTAACAGTCCACCTCGTAAGGGATTTCCCGTTCCGAGGCGGGTGAGATGTAGTAGTATTTGTGTTAATGATTTCCTCATCTTCATGTTTGTCGACTTCCTCATCTTCATCATCATAATGTTAATTTCATCATCGTCATGTTTTCCATTTCCTCACCTTCATGTTTGTTGAATGTAGGTTGTATTTTTTTTTACAAAAGCTCGACACAGAAGGCTATGAGGAAAATAATTTCCATCAGGCCAATGTCATCTTGGGGGATTTTAAAGGAAATAAAGGATAGTGAAGATAGTGATATCCATGTTCTGGGAAGGATAAAGGTATGGGGGTGGATGGGAATCTGGGGATCAGTGTGTCCCAGGAGTGACGGACGTATGAATCCAACGGCGATGCAAGGCGATGGGCCGAACGAGTCCAGCTGAGGAAGTCAAAAGGCCTCCCTTAACCAGTCTCTCTTGATGAGTCCGGCCTGCCACGCAGTTGTTGTGTAGAAGCATCTGCTGCCAAGACCCGGACAAACCTCACCCAGGAACTCAGGCACCCTGCTAAGTCACCTAACGTAGCAAACCCCTTGGGTGGCAGGTTATCCAATAAATGATTCCCGGATCGGCGGTACCCATACCCGCCTCCCAGATAGGATTAATGTTAGTTAACTTTTTATGATTTCCTCATCTTCACTATTGTTAATTTCCTCATTTCGTGTTTGTTGACTGTAGGTTGTGTTGGTGTTACTTCACATTTTTTCATAACTTCTTCAATTTTCATGTCTGTCGGTTTTCTCATTTTCATGTTTGTTGATTTCATCATCTTCGTGTTTGTTGATTTCCTCATCTACATATTTATTGACTGTAAGTTGTGTTGCTTACCTCATGATGATTTCGTCATCTTCACGTTTACTTAGCCACATTTTGATGTTGTTTTTAACTTTTAATCTCTACGATACGTGTAATTTAATTAGTAAGGGTAATATATAATTTTATATATAATTTTCTTTAATGGTTTTTCTGGCCGAAAGATGAATTTAATTGTGGGATGTTCATTAGATTTGAGGTTTTTGTCCTCGTAATATAGGCGTGTTGATCAGTAGGATGTTCAATTTTCCTTTATATTTGAGTAGAGCATTTTTTAGTAGGGCTTTACAATATTTTGTTTTGAAGAGTTTTATTTCACTACTGGGTTCATGTCACTCACTAGCAATCTTAAGATGAAGCTATACGTGAAAACCTATTTAGATACATTTTAGATACTATTTAGATTCATCTTTACGGCGAATCGGTTTACATTAGGAATATCAAAAATATGCTACGGATAAATTGAAGCTTTTACTAGCTTTTCTATGTATTTTTTTTAAAGAAAGACAAACATTCCCGGGTTACGAGTAACCCAACAATGTTTGAAAATCTCCTACTACCACTACAGAAAGCCGAAAATGTTGCTTGTGTTGTGATGAAGGACTTAGCCAGGCGAGGAATCGAACACGGAACGCCCGGGTGGAACCCAAACGCGATGCCCACTCAACCACTGACCGGTCAAATATTGGAATCACAATAAAATTATCATTGATATAACGAAAAATATAAGCGTAAATCACTAAAAAAATGTTTTTTCGTGACTTAACTATGAAGAAACAATTTTTTAAAAATACCCCTTTATGGCTAAGACTATTTATGAGGTTTTGTTTGTTCTTTGGTTTGGGCATGAGAATCGAAATATTTCTGGCGTTTATATTCCTCGTAAATCGGTAGTAGATAAATAAAAATTAAGTTGCAAATGTGCATGTGAAATAAAACTTTCTAAAATGTCTAGAAGTTGTTACATAATTAATGCCAAAGAAAAACTACAAAGAGTTTTACTGATGGTTGGATGCGTGTTATGCTCCGTATACATGACGCGTGACGTGCCACGACGGTTGCGGTTGCTTCATTCCTTTCCGGGTTCGTGTTCGTTTCGCAAAAATACCTACATATCTATACGCAGCATTAGAAAGAACTGCACCAGGTTTGTATCTCATTATTTGATCGATGTAATCATCTTCCTAATATTAATTATTAATCTTATTAATCATAAATATATACATGTATTTCAAACAGATTCTATATAATAGTTAGTTACATAATATATTTACTTCCATAAATAAGCAGGGCTTGTGTGTATGGGGGGTGGGGGGGGGGGGGGTGTTTTCATAATTTTATTTGATATTACTCATTTCATATTTTCACTATAATTTTTAAGGTGTGTTTTAAATTCTTTTAAATTAGTGTTCATGTTTCTAATTTTTTCTTGTAAGGAATTAAAAAAATTAACACCGAGATATTTATGATTTTGCTGTCCTATTGTTTTTTTACATTTTGGAGTTGGAAGTATTGATGTTTGTCTAAGATTTCTGTAATTTTTAAAGGGTGCTAATTTATTCTGAATATCATCTTTATAAATTCGTAATTTTGCATGGTAGAAATATAATGCATTTAATTTTCTGACCTTAAATTGTCTTTATAAAAGTTCTGACGAATATGAATAGGGTTTTTTAAAATTGTTTTTATTATTAGTTTTTGTGATACGTAAATTGTTCGTGTTTGATTTATATGTACCGCCACATCCTATAATGCCGTATTGTATAATTGATTGACAGAAAGCGAAGTATGTGGTTCTAAGTAATTTTTCCTTTAAAATATCTCTTAAACATCTAAATATGTATGCAAGTTTCCTTACTCTGTCGTTCAGAATATTTATATGTGGGGACCATTTTAAACGTTGGTCTATTGTTATGCCCAGGTACTTAATATCGGTTTTGCTTTCTATGTTTGTACATGATATATTGCATTTGTGGTGTTATGTTTATTTCTTTAGGGGTGTTTGGTTCTGAAACAGTTTTTAAAAAAAAACTTAATCCATATTCCCCTAGTCCTTCTATTATGTAATCCATTCTCTTCCTCCTTTCCTCAATGTCTCCACCCGCAAAAGAAGAGGATGTTCTTACCTACATGTTGAACAATATTGCCACCCAAGTGTGCATTACCCACTTGTATTAGTTGCATTTTGAAAGTGACATGGGTCACAAGTAGCTCTCGTCAAAATATCGCAAATAATCGCAAAGTTTCGCTTTTTTATAAAATAATAGTGTCGTGCTTAAAACCTGTGTTGTGCAATTATATTGTGAAATCAGAAACGACCCTGAGCAGCCTTCAGAAGCCGTTAAGGGTAGGAGACTTCCCTTCAAAACCGATTCTCCTTCGATCTTGCTTCAAAACACATTACACGGTCTATTCGTCGTCAAAAAGGATTTACAGTCCACATTCTCGTGTCGTGGCATTCGGCTGACCTTTTTCCGGTTTTTTTAAAAACTGTTTCAGAACCAAACAAGGGGTTTCTTGCTTTTTAATGAAAAAAGGTAAATAATAAGTTTTTTTAGAATTTAAAGTCAACAGGTTTTTATCAAACCATAATTTTAGTTCATTGATGTCTGTATTTGCCATGTTATTTAATTCAGACCAAGTGTTTGCTTTTAGTAATAGGACTGTATCGTCAGCGTAGGAGACAATGTCTCCATATTTGTAAACATGGAATATATCATTGACATATATAATAAATAACAATGGTCCCAAAACAGTACCTTGGGGTATTGAAAAGTCGCTTTATTTTGAATCACTGACTTGATTGAGTAATTTTACTTGTTGAGGTCTTTTATGTAAATAACTACTTATCCATGCTAAGAATTTTCCACTAATTCATATTGATTTTAATTTATTTATTAATTTTTGATGTGATATGCTGTCGAATGCTTTTTTAAGGTCTATAAAAATTCCGATACATATAAAAATGAATGTGTCTTTGTTTGTCCCTCAGGCGTTCCTAAACCATTTATCCGATTGCGATGAATGGTGATTTGATGTGCGGATGTCCGCAACGATTCCAATACATACTGATGAGCTCTGGCGTTAGGAAATTTCCGTAACAAATTTACAAAAGGTGGCGCGCGAGTTGTTTGAAAAATGGATGTTTTTCATAAAATATTGAAGATCGGGAAGATGGAAGAGGAACGCGGGAGGAAAAGGGGACGCGAGAGAGAACGGAGGCGGGAACGGGGACGCATGGGAAAGGACGTTTATGTGTTCACCCACCGCCACCGTACTCGGAAAAGTCGTGTTATCTGTACCTGCGTATGTTTGATTACTAAGAATTTTGTATTATTCTCATCATTTAGATACATAGCCAGATTGCGGAAAGAATATTGACTACGTCGATAATATTGATGTATGATATCGATATTATCGATAAAATCGATATGTATTTTTGAATGATTATAGTCCACAATCGTCTATTACGTATTTATTTTTAATTTTATTTGATTAAAATCTTAAATTATAAGATTATTTAATCAAATAAAAATCTGAACATAAAAAGATCCGTAAAAGATATGGTCACATCTAGAACATACATACATATAGCAGCCAATAAAAATATGCGTTAAGAAAATGAAGAATGGTAGTTCTTAGACAAAAAAGACCGAATCGGATAGGGACAATTACGCTCGATTGGTAGAGCCCCACCCGGCAAGGCGCAGGTCCTGGGTTCGCTTTCTAGATGTGACCGCATCTTTTTCGGATTTTTCTGTTTTCAGATTTTCGATTGAGATTTGCTAATATCGTCTTCATTTAATTAAAACGTACCTATTTATTTATTTTGAATTTCAAGGGAAAATATTTGCAGTTCATTCCATATTTCGAAAAAATAAAATTAATTACACAAATAATAAGATAAGGTAAAAAGTAAATAAAGTCAATAAAAAATAAATAAAATAGTATGCATGAAAAATATGAGAAATAAAACTGAAAAAATATTCAACACTAAAATGAATGCAAGCAGCCGTTTACGGAGGATGTTTCATCGTCTTCCGTTTCCAGAGGGTCATCAGGGGGGACTCCATCCAGGAAATTGTAGCAGCGATGATCGTATTCTTCGATTGGCGTAGTCTGGACCATAAACTTCCCGTGCGGTGGCGGAGAGACTGTAAATATATGTTTTTATGTAATGTTAAGTCAGTAACTATTCTACGTTCGGAAAATTAAAAAAAAATTATATTAGTTGCCAAGGGCGGATTTAAGGGGGGGCACGGGGGCACTGCCCCCCCACAGACGGTATTTTTGTGTACTGTGGAGATTCCATCACAGTACATACTTAGAAGCAAATCAAATTATCAGAGTTGTTAAAATATAATATGAATAAAATAACAGAAAGAACCTGAGTGAAACTCTTGTCTATTTCTGGCTGGAATTGCGAATTTTGTTCGTTGCATCCCTTTCACGCACTTGTAATTGTTGATTTTTTTGCCCGTCCGCCCCTTGTGCCCCTCTCAAAAAAAAATCCTGGATCCGCCCTTGTTAGTTGCTAATCATAATTAACACATTCCCTTGAATTACATTATTTACCGCGATGGTAAGCACAAAGAACACGTGTTTACCCCGACCAGGGTTTTTAAAACCTCGGTCTGCGCTCTCGTGGTGTTGAGCTATAATATTTTAAGTCACTTAAATAGTTGAATACTCGATTTTCGATTAAAGTTTCATTGCCAGTGACCCAAACCCTTCAAATTCAAGTTTATGATTACCTAGAGGTGATCCCAATCTCGCCTAATCGTCTGATCTTATAAAAGTGAGATCACTACCGGTATCCTCTTACGATATAAACTTACAGTCCTCTATTGAAACTTCTTCTTTTCAGGTCTTGAAACTACGTAGGTATCCTTTGCTTTTACTGGACAACGCGCTGCAATATGTCCAAACTCATAATACTTAAACACTTGGTGCCTTTTCCTTTTTCCGGGCAACTAGCTACGCAATTGTGGCACCTCCGTTTTCAGAACTTATCCGCTTCTGGTTTGAACTATTTTTCACTTCCGGTCGTTTTCCTTTACCGTTCTTTCGTTCTGCAGTTTTTGTTTCAAATCTCATGTCACTTTTCATCGCCTCACACTGCTTGAACAGCTCTTTCAATTGCTGCATGGTCCTAGCCCCGTGTAACGCAGCCTTGTTCATAACTTCGTCGGGAATACTCTGAATAATATACTCAATCAACGATTGCGTATCCACTTCCTTGTCCCGCAATCTCAGGCATATTGTACATGTATTGCTGGAAGGTCTAATCGGATGTTTTTCTCCTTTGCGTCAGCTCTCGGTGAATTTGCTGGTCACTGACCTCGTTCAGAAACGCTTTTTTCAATGCTTTTTCTTGTCAGCAACTTCTTCCCAAACGCGACCTTGTGAACATCGTTCCACCCACACACTTTCGCCATTTCCTCGAAATCTTCGATCCATCGTTAGTGAATTTTCTACGTTTTTTCTACGTTAGCAGTAAAAGAGTGCGGCTGGATCTTTTTGGTCCGCGTCGTCGAATAACAAAAGTTGCACGGTCGTCTTGATCGTCTTTTTCGTCGTTGTCGACTTTTGTCCCCGTCCTCTGAGCTCGTCTTTAAGATCTGGTACGGTCATTTGAGAGACTTCTTCTTCGGTCATCAAATACTCTGATACTTTCCCATCTAATATTAAAATTTTGCATTTGTTACATTATTGCACATGTTTTTGTATCTACTACCAAATATATTATATATTCTTCTCCTTTTTCACTTTTTGTTTTTTATTGCGGATACTTTTACGATTCTAAGATTTTTCTTTCATCCATTTTGTGTGTTATTCCAACGACTTTTATTGATGGGAATCTTTAATCCGAAATCTTCGTTGTGTATTTTTCGCAGAACTTTGTTTTAATAAATAAAAAAGAAGAATTTTAGCAGGTGTTCCTCAAGGTTCCATATTAGGTCCTATTCTATAATATATCATTTATGTATCTTTTAATAAGTACATTTTTAAACATGTAAAATACTTCGTATACGCGGATGATACTGCATTGGTAATTTCACGCAGTGATTTGCAATTATGTATTGAACTCTTACAAAAAGATTACATTGAACTTTTGAAATAGTCTCATGACTCTGGTTTACTCATAAATGCAAAAAAACTAAATTGTTACATATTAGACCACCTAATGCCAAGGCAAATATTATTACACCTGAAATAAAAACACATACTTCAGATTGCTTACATGTCGGTATCTTTGCTTTGTGTACATGGGAAAATATTGAACTAGTCAAAGAATATGTTTATTTAGGTGTAATTATTGATTGCTTTTTCAAATGGGACTTACAAATAAATAAAGTCTGTGAACGACTCAGATCTGTTGTTGGCAGATTATATAAATTAAAATTTTATGTTCTAATTTGCATACTTCGAATAATTTATTTATCATTAGCTGAATCTATTATAAGATATGGAATTACAGCTTGGGGACTTTCCTGTAAAACAAATGTAAATCGTGTTCAATCAGTTCAAAATTAATTGGTTAAATTATTAGCTCATAAAAATTTATGAGTAAAGGCATAATGTTCCGTACTTTTACCAAAATCTCAAAATTCTCTCAGTAAGAGCAATTCTGTGGTATAAAATTATATTTCAGCACATGAATAGCCCTATATACATAAATAAACTGGACCACACTTACAATACTCGTTTTACGTTAAATGAAGGACTAATTGTACCTAAGCATTTAAACAAATATGGACAAAGAACGCTGGACTACATGATACCTAATTGCTTACCTGCCGAAATTAAAAAATGTACAAATGGTAAAACAAATATTATGTTGAAAAATTGGCTTGCCGAAAGAAATAATTTGTATTAGACTAACACAAAAATTCTAACTGCATAATAAAGTAAAATAAGTTTATGTATATTTCCAAAGTAAAAGTACCCATCGACAAACTGCTAAAGAGTAGTTTATTGGGACTTTTCTTTTTTCTGTGTAATATTTTATTTTTTGCTGTCATATTTTATTACTTTTTATTTATAATAAATAAATTAAACCTTGAAAAAAAATGTCTTCTGTAGTTTTAAATGTGCTGACTACTTCTACAGGGCTGAGATTTGTCCAGGTCTTGGCGGCAGGCGCGTCTGCCTACCTGCTGCGTGGTGGGTAGGATCAAGAGAGACTGGTTGAGGGAAGCCTTTTGACCTTTCCAGCCGAACTCTCTCGACATATTGCCTTGTGCCACAGTTGGAGGGAGGATTCATACATCCGTCACTCCTGGACACACTGACCCCCCGATTCCTACCCACTCATCATACTTTTTCCTTTCCAGAACTTCTTATCCTTCCCTCCCTTAAAAATACCCTCCATACAGTATCCTCAAGACCTCCTGTGTGGAGCTCATGTAAAAAAAAAATCAATCTAACGGGACTTGATTGAAAAAGTTTAATAAATAATAAAGGAATTTATTCGTAAAAAAATAAATGACCGAGATTGAAGGATTAATTTACAGAGGCATTATTTTATTTTTATTTTTTAAATTATTTATTTATATATATATATTACATTACATTGGATTAAAAATGGGAAAATAATGATTCGTAAAGCCCATGATCAAAAAATTCTGTACATAAATCACCTGGACGACCTCAATTCTCAACAAACCAAACTGAAGTACTGCGAACATGGATAAGAAAACAATAATTACATACAAACCAGATAAACTCTCAACTCTAAAAAATAATTTTAATATTTTAAATAAAAACATACGATGTATCAATAAAAACTTCGATGAACTTCAAATACTAATTAAGAATCTAAAAATAAATTTGGATATAATTATCCTCACTGAATGCTGGATAAAGGAAAAATATTCACCCTAACATATAAATAATTACATCTCCTATGCAACCAACTTGAATTACACAAAAAATGATGGTGTGATAGTGTACATTAAAGATGACATTAAAACTGAAGTCAATGAAATAAAAGTCCCAAATGCGAACTGTTTGAAAATCAAAGTAGGTGATGAGACCACCATATTAGGTCTGTATCGATTACCAGCTACAACAAATATTAATCAGTTTCTTGAAACGCTATCTAATGAACTCAATCTTCTAAAAAACACAAAAAATGTCTTCCTTATCGGAGACATAAATATTGACATATTAGAAAACGGTCATCCCAATAGAACTGAATATCTACAAACACTGGCTTCCCGTGGACTTAAAAGCATGATAAATGAGCCTACGCGTGTAACTAATGACAGCAAATCTTGCATCGACCACATTTTCAATAAGACTATTAAATCAACCTACCCAATCATATTCACCTCTACTATAACCGACCACTAGACAACAATATTATCCATTACAAAAAAGAAAATACACATCGATGAGATCGATGTGTATTTAAAATACATACAACATAAAATGAGATCGCAGCCCTACCCAATTACTTAATGGGAAGACAGAACTGTATGGGAACCTTCTGTTTAACGGCGGAGAGGGAGTCACATAACTTTTCGCATATCGCGTGAGCAGCGGTTAAGGCGTACAACGTTGAACTTAGAGCGCATCGCTTTGCTTAGGTGTGGCGGGTCTGTATAGGATTGTATCGCGAGCGATTTTGTATTGCGATGATCTTTTATAGCTCTGTGATACCCCCATATGCTCCAAATAGCAGATATATAAAGGGAGTATTCTAGTCTAGAAACCCGATTTTCGGGCATTTTTTGACGGTCGAAAAATAAACTATTAATATTTTAACTATACATTTTCGATGTGAATACTTCTTTAGCATGGGTGTGATTTGGATTTCGGTTGAAACGGAAATGCGATTAGTGCACCTGCGACGCGCGACGCATCAACTGCACTCATCGGCCGCTTTGAAAATGATGTCACTTCTAAAGCCTCCTATTGGTTGGGATATAAAACGGAAATTAAGTAAGATCTGCGCTCATTGTTTGCTTTGATTATGACCTCACTTAACAAGTATTGGTTGAGATTGTTTTGATAAACTTCTTCAAACGCGTCAAACTTATTTTGTGGCACCATTTTAATTCAAAATTAGTAAAAATAAGGCCGGTGGTTTCAAATTGTGATGCTCCTAGCAATAAAATTTCATCAATAATTCATAGAATAATAATGGATTGATTTAATTGACCACTTAAAACTTTTGGAAATTCCTGACAAAGCATTATTAGCATCATTTAATTTTGGAAATTCCTGACAAAGCATTATTAGCATAATTTGATTTTGGAAATTCCTGACAAAGCATTATTAGCATCATTTGATTTTGGAAATTCCTGACAAAGCATTATTAGCATCATTTGATTTTGTTAATTTAATTTATATTCGCTTCACACGGGAGGCCATAAGGAAAATAGTTTCCTTCAGGGCCTATTTCATTTTAGAGGATTCTGTGTGGAGGGTCCTTTTAAGGAAGAGAAGGTTAGGAAGTTCTGGGAAGGAAAAAGGTATTAGGGGTAGGAATCTAAGTCAGTATATCCAGGAGTACCCGACATATGAATCCATCCCTCCAACAGCTGTGATTTTAGACTTACTTACATTCATCATTAACTCATTCTTCGTACATACTTCGTTCATTCTTGTTGGAAATAAGCACCGCATCATCGGCATACAATAGGCAACAAACTTTCAGATTACCCAATTTCTCGCCCAATCCCATCTCTTTCAATTCTTGCATATAATCCTCCACATTATATATAATAATTCTATCCACTCTTGTCTACTTTAGTTTTCTGAAGTTTCACTTCTACCGCGTGTGATTTTTTTTGTAATTTATTTACTGATATTTTAACAATACACAAAAAAATTCAAAAAAAATATACACGAAGAAAATGATTATCTCGCAAATTGACGGCTACTGAAAAAAATAGATTTTTTCAGTAATTTTTTTACAAGCTCAGATATTGGGGCTCCATCGAAGCCAGAGTTAAGTTATCCTCTCAAAAACTAGGCGTACTGTACAGGGCCCGCAGATATTTAACAGTACACAACTGCTAACCCTGTACAAATCACAAGTGCACCTCACGGTTGAATGTGGCAGCCACCTCTGTCCGGAGCCCCAAAATACCTAAAAAAAATCCTCGAATCTGTGCAGAAACGGGAAGTCCGTTTGATTGATTCTCCTAACTTAGACATATCCACTTTAACAAAAAGATTGCAATCTTTAGAGCACAGGCTTCGGATGGGAAAGCTATCATTCTTCTACCGGTATTTCAATGGAAGATGCTCCGAGGAACTATCGTCATCGATCCCTTCGGCACCGGTGCGTAGTCGGGAAACACGCCAAACGCGTGCCCAACATGTGTACACGGTTGACATTTGTCACACGAGAACGGGTCGCTTCTTCGACTCGTTTTTATGTTAAACAGCTCGGTTGTGGAACGATTTGCCGGCCTCTGTGTTTCCTCCTTTCTACAACGTGGATCTCTTCAAGACCAATGTTCATTCCTTCATATCCTCAAAAAGACCCTCCCAAAGAGCATCCCAGATGACATAGGCCCTGAGGGAAATTATTTTCCTCAGGGCCTCCTGTGTGAAGTAAATGTAAAAAAAAACTTTTCCGAATACTTAAAAATAGGAAAACTTAAAATTTTTAGTTTGTTGGTTTCTACCGTAGAGGAATATATAAAAAAAATTCATGCCAAACTTCAAGAAAATCGGTCAATCTTGAGATTTTTTTACACACGTTTCGAAAAAAGTAGTTTTGAGAAAAACGCGTTTAAAGCTTTGCTACCTAGTTAGATTTCGGCTAAGCCGATCGAACTAAAATGGATATAGCTTTTAAAATAATTTGAATTTTGAATAATCCTTTTAAGGAAATATTTATGTGCATCATCTTAACTATCGAAATATGATGGAATTTTTTTTTCTTGACTAGAATACGCCCTTAAGTCAAAATATAATTACTTGTTATCAAAGCATTCCTTGGATTTGCCGACCAACTTTATGTTAAAATGAAAGCATTCCTTGGCTTTGCCGACCAACTTTATGTTAAAATGAAAGCATTCCTTGGCTTTGCCGACCAACTTTATGTTAAAATGAAAGCATTCCTTGGCTTTGCCGACAAACTTTATGTTAAAACATTTGGTGACTTAATATTTGGTAATACAAGGTTTTATCTCGTGTTGTCGTGCTCTGTTTTCTTTTTCTTTCTTCAATTGAAGGGATCGCGGCTAAAAAGCACTGGTCCATATTTTCATATTTTTTTTCTTTCTTCAATTGAAGGGATCACGGCTAAAAAGCACTGGTCAATATTTTCATATTTCTTTTTCTTTCTTCAATTGAAGGGATCAAGGCTAAAAAGCACTGGTCCATATTTTCATATTTTTTTTCTTTCTTCAATTGAAGGGATCACGGCTAAAAAGCACTGGTCCATATTTTCATTTTTTTTTTCTTTCTTCAATTGAAGGGATCACGGCTAAAAAGCACTGGTCAATATTTTCATATTTCTTTTTCTTTCTTCAATTGAAGGGATCAAGGCTAAAAAGCACTGGTCCATATTTTCATATTTTTTTTCTTTCTTCAATTGAAGGGATCAAGGCTAAAAAGCACTGGTCCATATTTTCATATTTTTTTTCTTTCTTCAATTGAAGGGATCAAGGCTAAAAAGCACTGGTCCATATTTTCATATTTTTTTTCTTTCTTCAATTGAAGGGATCACGGCTAAAAAGCACTGGTCAATATTTTCATATTTCTTTTTCTTTCTTCAATTGAAGGGATCAAGGCTAAAAAGCACTGGTCCATATTTTCATATTTTTTTTCTTTCTTCAATTGAAGGGATCACGGCTAAAAAGCACTGGTCCATATTTTCATATTTTTTTTCTTTCTTCAATTGAAGGGATCACGGCTAAAAAGCACTGGTCAATATTTTCATATTTCTTTTTCTTTCTTCAATTGAAGGGATCAAGGCTAAAAAGCACTGGTCCATATTTTCATATTTTTTTTCTTTCTTCAATTGAAGGGATCACGGCTAAAAAGCACTGGTCCATATTTTCATATTTATTTTCTTTCTTCAATTGAAGGGATCACGGCTAAAAAGCACTGGTCAATATTTTCATATTTCTTTTTCTTTCTTCAATTGAAGGGATCAAGGCTAAAAAGCACTGGTCCATATTTTCATATTTATTTTCTTTCTTCAATTGAAGGGATCACGGCTAAAAAGCACTGGTCAATATTTTCATATTTCTTTTTCTTTCTTCAATTGAAGGGATCAAGGCTAAAAAGCACTGGTCCATATTTTCATATTTATTTTTTTTCAATTATTTCTGGCATTTGCCCTTCAAGGGTTTTCTAGGCCACCATCATGTTAAATTAAAGAGAAAGGGAAGGAGAACTTATATATTACATTTATTTAATTGCGCAAGTTTCAGAATTACATGGAAGATTTGTGTCGAGTTCAGACTTAGAAGAGATGAGATGTTGAATGGAGAGAAGGCAATTTTAGATAACGCTTGATAGAAGAGAGGATATTTATTTAGAGAGGGTCAACCAAAAAATATGTGATCTAAAAATCCAAAGTTTCCAATTCTAGACCACAGAATGTACAATCTGGGCAGTCAAAGACGTAAATTTTTACTCTTCCAAGGTGAAAAGGAACGGAACAATGTCCGATTCGCATTTGAATAAGAGAGGAAATTTCTTTTTCGGAAAAATGGGGGAATTTTTGAAACCACGGTTTTGATGGGATAGTTCTTTGTATTGAGGCATAGCGGGCTCCCTTGGATTGGCTAGCAATGTTCCAATACTCTGCCCAAACATTGCGGAATCTATCTTTAATAATGAAAAAAATATTACACAGTGGAATACGGTTTACGAGAGTAACAACAGGGTTTTACGCTCCTTGTTTTGCCAAGGAATCCCCAATATTGTTACTCACTTTACCAACATGTCCAGGAATCCAAATAATCAATTACGGTTTTCTAGAGTATTGAATGGAAGCTAACATCGCTCGAATACGGCATACAAAGTGATCAGCAGGATGAAGAAAAGGATTGGATTTAAGCATGATGAAATAATTGTATTGTATCTCGGACCTGTATTTCATTTGATGGGCAAAGCTCTCAGTATCACCCTGGCAAGATAAAATCATTGATATTATAGTACACACCAAATTTTAACGTCGACCTGAATTTGATACGATCCATTCTCGCGTAAGTATAGGACTTTACAATGACCGTAAGCGAAAGAGAAAGATGCGTACACATACGTGCGAAGAAAGGCGTCGGCGCGGCGGGGAGGCATGTCGCTTTTCGGACCTTAAACTTGCCTATTGCGATGATTTGTGTATGAACGTCAGGTGGGTATTAAAGTTTGGCATGTACGATACCACAAATTGATTTGTGAAAACTAGAAAATGGCCCCCAGAAAGTTGGTTGAAATAAATAATAGAGCAGCAAATCACAAACCCAGGTTTCAAAATCTTAAACGGAAAAAAGTTGGGGCGAACCAAAGTTGGGCAACTTTAGTTGATAAAATCCATAACGTTGTAGATATATCAATATGAAGGTTGATAAAATAATATTTAGCTGATAACATCCATCACGTCGTAGATATACCGTATACCATTATCATCCATACCAGTGGCAGCCCGTATCGGTGTTTTATAAATATAAATAAATGTATTTGTAGTGAAATAAGACAACTTTCGAACCCACGACCTTTCTCGACAGCCTTACCCCTCGACCGCGGAGGCCATCATATTAGTTATCTCAAAAACTATCTATTCATATTAGAAATGGCATCTATGGCGGAAAGCGAGGATGTGATTTTAATTCAAATCTATGGTTTTATTCCAAGATTGAAGAAATTTTGCCCACTTGACCTTCAAAACGAGAGGAAGATGAGATTTTGAGGGGTGGGCAAGGAAGAAGACAGGTCGCGCCACTGTCCATTGCAAATGAGCCAAATAGATACCTATTTCTGATTCTGTCAGTCAGTTAAATAGATAAACGTGCAGTTTATTATCTGACACGGCATTTGAGACGGGCCGCGCGTTGCAAGTGTCAGTCTGCGTGTTGTCTGTTGATTACATTCATTTTCATTTCATTCAGTTGAGAAGAAATGGCCCAACTATCTAAAGGTAAGTTCAATCAGACGAATATTGATTTTGGTTGTAATTTAACAAATACTTGTAGAGCTTGTAATACTTGTAGAGGTTTCGTAAACAGTGTGCCTGGTGTTTGGGTACTGATTTTTGGGAGAAATTGTAAAAACGTACATTCATAATCACATAAATTTTTTAAAACTTACTTCTATTGTTGATTCCTAACCCCTCTTCGCTATTATTGAAACATTATCAGTTATTACCAATTTGTTAGCCAGTAAAAAAAAAATCAAATTTTTTTACAAAAATCAGATTGCACGAAAGTGGTCTTTGCTTAGATATCCAAAGTAAAATGACAAAACAAGTCCCTAAAACAGATTTCCCAACCTTTATTTCGCCGAGCCTCCCCGAACCAAAAAAAATATTTTTATGCCCCCCTTAATTAAGTTTCAACAAAAATAAGAAACACATTTTTTTATATTAACTAAATTATTTATTTGAATTTCAAATAGGCACAATATAGATATAATGTATTTATTTATTATGGATCTTTAATATAAGAGTAGGTACACTTTTAATCATTAATTACTTTTACATTTCTTAGTTTTCTTTTAATTATGTATTATTTTTTATTCTATTATTATTTTATTTTATTCTATTATTATTTTTTACTTATTTCAAATATATTTTTATAATTAGATAATTTCTAACAACTTTCAAAGTAATTTTAGAAAAAATAAATAAAAACTTTAAAGGTACTAATGAGATACTTGAGCTTGCATGCTCTGTACCAGTTGATCGATTCTGGGTTCAGTCTTTGCTAGAGCTATGGTTAAATCACTACGGACGGCAAGGCGATTTCGCTGTTTAGTTTATATTAAAACTAGAGCTGAAAAACCTGTCTCGCATAAATAAGTTGACGAAAATGGAATAAGAATTTTCAAATTAAGAGAAGCAGCGATCGAATGGCAATTCGGAGCAGTTAATTTACCAACGCGTTAAATAGATTTTTTCGGAAATGCAAACGTACCTATTACGCCCCCCCCCTGATATATCTCTACGCCCCCCTAGGGGGGACGTGCCCCCCTGGTTGGGAAGTCCTGCCCTAAAAAATCAAATTCACGTAAAAGACATTCGACACGCTAAAGAGTTTTGCTTCCAATGTAGAATTGATTTTGTTTAGATAATCTTGAAAGTTTTGAAATATCAATATACCTAAAACATTGAAATCTTTTATTTTATTTATATAATTACATTAGATACATTTATATAGAAAAATAACATTGCATTAATATTGCATAAAAACTGAAAATATTAAAAATATGTAAAAATGTAATTATGTCTTGTAGGTCGATATTAGTTCCTAGCTAGGCAGACTGCCCGTTCTAAGGAACCAAATGCTGGTGAAAATGCCAAAAATTAATTCTCTGAAAAATTATTGTTTTTTTTTTTAAATTAAATACGTACTTAGCTTTTACTAAATGTGCCATTAATAGATATAACCATGTAAAAAATTAAGTGACATTATTTAATAGTTTTTCAGACTCCATCCTGCACAAGCCAATCAACCATTTAGTTATTATGGAACGGATGTCGGGCATTTTGCATTAATTTTGGCATTTTGTTTTAATCTTTAATTCTGAGGGGATTTTGTCCTGTCCGAGTAGTTTCGGTCCCAGATGTGTATGTTTTTTGATTTTGTCCTGTCCGAGTAGTTTCGGTCATAGATATGTATGTCTTTTGATAGTTTGCCGTATTGCTCCCTGGGACCACGAGATCCTTTCTGGTGTGATTTCTTGTGATATATTTATGATTTAATTTAATAAGATTTTTAAATTTAATAAGATTTTATAGATTTTTGTGATTTTTGGGGATAATTACCATTTTTATGTAGTTTTGACTAATATTAGTATTTTGTAGAGATCATTCTGTAGAGATCAGTTATTTTTCATAACATTTCCTTGCGGTCTGTTACAACTTAGAATCAAATGTTCCGTATTTAACTTCTTACCTACTACTTGTGGAAAATATTTACAAGTTCACCTCCGTGCGATTACATTTCCACTACAGTTTTAGGTAATTATTCCCCTAACCGCCACACTTTTAGATGCAGATTATGGAAATAACACTTCGTTTTAACAATTGCCACAAGAAAAAACACTTACATGCACAAAATAGGTTGTTGGATTCTTATTTTTGGTTAACTAAGTAATTCATGCGTAATTAGATTAGAGATGGTTGAGTTCTGCATTTTGCCAGAGGCCTCCAAAGAGTGCTTCGTTTTAAAAGAATTCGAGTTCTGGGAGTAGGACCCGGGTCCAAGGCCTTGGGTACGAACTGAATACTGGGTGCTGTTGCGGCGCAGTGGATACTAGATATGGGCAGATTCATTCCCAGGAGTCTGATTCATTCTGATTCCCCTGGCCCTTTGAATTGATTCCTTTTATCATTCCTTTAATTCCTAAAAAAAGAGAAAAAAAAACCTTCATAAGTATAAGTATTATCTATTACGAGGTAGAAATGAAACCTTCTCAGAAAACTATAGTAGACATGAGTGGGGAGTCTACGAAGCACCGCACAAAGAGGAGGCCGATTATACTATCTCATTATCTCGCAGACTTAATTCTATAGATGTATGTGTTTGCCTCTTTTAAGTGTCGTTATTTTTCGTTTCATCGAGTTTCAAATCACAACAGTGCTAAAGAAGTTTTCACCACCCAAAGCACTCTTCTTAGCGTGAATTGCCTTTTTCAAAAAAAAAGTTTTCACATCAAAAAAAGAATTATGAATTAGGTATGTCGTTCTGAAAAATTGTGCTAACGACGCGCGACGGGGTTAATGTAATATTTTAATTTGTAGTGTGTTGATAAAAAAAGCTAAACTTTGACGAAAAACTCTTCAAAAAAACTAAATAACGTCAGTATTAGTGGCATACAACTAGACTTATTGAAAGCCTCATGTCGGGTAGAATGCAACAAGTTAAAATTAACAACATGTCAAGCGAGCCACTTCTATCTAGATACGGAGTACCACAGGGAAGCGTTCTCGGTCCCCTAATGTTCCTTATTTACATAAACGACCTGTGTGACATTGATATCGATGGTCAAATGGTAACAATAGCTGACGATACAGTACTTCTCTGCCAGGCAGAAACATGGAATGAGGTATACACAAAGGCCGAAAAAAATTTATCGGTGGTCAAAAATTGGCTAAACAACAACATTCTTATCCTTAACACAACAGTTATATTTTAAAAAATACTACTTTTGGTGGTGTCTCTATCTCTATATCTGTAACTTTGGTTCAATGAACCCCAGAATTGGGATTTGCTTTGATTTTGAAATTGGAAATGATTGACTGGAAAAACTTTAGAAGGTTATTTATCGCGAGTAAAACTGACGTTAGCTTTGATTATTTATTTCATTGTTATGATTTTACCGTGAACTTACAATTCAATCGCTGAGTCCCCCTTAAACTATTGAGATTGCCAATTAAACTTTAATCTTATGGAGGTGTTAAAGTAGTAATAAGCTTTTCGTTTGGCTCGGCCGAATCGCGGCTACTTGGTTGAATTTACCTGTTCATTAACACGGCTTTAAGAGTAATTTTCTTTTTAATTTGCTTAGTCAAGCCGAATTTCCCTCTCGCAGGTGCTTGTTTTTAATTCTCGGCAGATTCTGATTATTGCATTATTTTTAATTGTTGCTGCAAAAACTTTTCTCTCCCATTAGAACTTCTGGGAAATGGAAAACTTGAATGTTGTTTAAATGTTGCATAGTTGTTTAAATGGTCTGTCGGATAGTCTCCGATGCATGTAGGCACCGGCACCGGCACTAGAGGTAGCGTGCCGTGGGGAAAGGGGCAATAAGTACAAGTCGGGAGATATATGAACCATGGACCAAATATGATGAAATGTTCCTTGTGAATAATAAAACTTGAAGCTTGCTGGGACAGACATAACATATTTCTTAAGCTTCAGTCACAGCGTTAAAAGCGAGAGCACTTATCTGTTGAACCGCGAGCATTTATGTGTTGTACCGTCACACTACGCTATCAAATATTTCTTCCTATGTTTGTTATTGTTTTTGGGGTGTTATGCCGTGTTTCGCTACCTCTTACTTTAGCCAACGTTTCGGACAGCGTCACAGTGTCCATCATCAGGGCAGATGAGTGCCATCTGCCCTGATGATGGACACTGTAACGCTGTCCGAAACGTTGGCTAAAGTAGGAGGTAGCGAAACACGGCATACCACCCCAAAAACAATAACAAAAATACTTGTTGGCCGTGAAAACCTAAAAACCCATTTCTTCCTATGATTTAGCTACGTCTCATTGCGTAGGCGAAATTTCTAGCGATCACGATTAACTTGTCGTTAAACTTTAAACAAAATCGTCTGCTAAAAGACCTGGTCCCAATGTTCATCTTCGATGTCAAAAATATTCAAAAGTTAACATGATTTGTGAAAAACCAGATGTCTATTGTATTTTTTGCTCTCGGAGCACACTTTTGCGAGTTCGAATAGAATTTGATAGAACTACCTCCGCCTGAAAAAAAAATCAATCCAGTTTTTGGGGAAATAAAAATTTATTAATAGACCTACTTACAATAAAACGTAAGAACCACGGGGTGATATTTGGAGATATTTTTTAAAACGCCTTCAAAGTTGAATAATGCGGTAATCAGGCGTGAAATTTAGGGGACAACTTTGAAGATATCATACATCATACCAAAGAAATTATGAACACAATTTAAAATTAATTTAAAAATACATACCTGTGTCAGTAATTTCCTAAGTGATTTGATGGTAAACGATACGTCTTGCTGAAGTGACAAAATGCAACTAATAACGTGATTAGCGAAACGCCGCCGGTAATCTCTAAGTTGAGGGCGTATAATTAGCCAATGACCGTCTTCCAAGAATTTTTTTTTTTTTTTACAGTTAATACCGCACAAGAGTCCCAACTGCTCCCGTCTGGAGCCAAGGAGACTATGGCATCCCCAATCGGGGTATGTTGTGAGGCTGAAGGTAGTGGGGAGGGGAAGGAGATAAGGAAGAGGAAGGTGGGGAAGCACCTGGCTATCAGATCTGGTCACTAAACGCGGCTAAAGCCATTTCAAGCAACGTTTCAATTCTGAATGGTGGTCTTACACCAGGGCGATACTGAGAGTATCTTCCACTCTGGAAAGTGCCGCAAATATACTATTTATTATTTTAAATGAATAAATTGTGTAATAACACAAATTAGTCAAATAAAATTTATTTGCGCACGCCGGGTTCGAACCCGCGACCTTCGGATTGTGAGTCGAGAGTCTTGCCTCGGGACCGCGGGGGCCAAGGGGCAATAAGTACAAGTCGGGAGATATATGAACCATGGACCAAATATGATGAAATGTTCCTTGTGAATAATAAAACTTGAAGCTTGCTGGGACAGACATAACATATATCTTAAGCTTCAGTCACAGCGTTAAAAGCGAGAGCACTTATCTGTTGAACCGCGAGCATTTATGTGTTGTACCGTCACACTACGCTATCAAATATTTCTTCCTATGTTTGTTATTGTTTTTGGGGTGTTATGCCGTGTTTCGCTACCTCTTACTTTAGCCAACGTTTCGGACAGCGTCACAGTGTCCATCATCAGGGCAGATGAGTGCCATCTGCCCTGATGATGGACACTGTAACGCTGTCCGAAACGTTGGCTAAAGTAGGAGGTAGCGAAACACGGCATACCACCCCAAAAACAATAACAAAAATACTTGTTGGCCGTGAAAACCTAAAAACCCATTTCTTCCTATGATTTAGCTACGTCTCATTGCGTAGGCGAAATTTCTAGCGATCACGATTAACTTGTCGTTAAACTTTAAACAAAATCGTCTGCTAAAAGACCTGGTCCCAATGTTCATCTTCGATGTCAAAAATATTCAAAAGTTAACATGATTTGTGAAAAACCAGATGTCTATTGTATTTTTTGCTCTCGGAGCACACTTTTGCGAGTTCGAATAGAATTTGATAGAACTACCTCCGCCTGAAAAAAAAATCAATCCAGTTTTTGGGGAAATAAAAATTTATTAATAGACCTACTTACAATAAAACGTAAGAACCACGGGGTGATATTTGGAGATATTTTTTAAAACGCCTTCAAAGTTGAATAATGCGGTAATCAGGCGTGAAATTTAGGGGACAACTTTGAAGATATCATACATCATACCAAAGAAATTATGAACACAATTTAAAATTAATTTAAAAATACATACCTGTGTCAGTAATTTCCTAAGTGATTTGATGGTAAACGATACGTCTTGCTGAAGTGACAAAATGCAACTAATAACGTGATTAGCGAAACGCCGCCGGTAATCTCTAAG
The DNA here is from genome assembly GCA_936435175.1 of Glyphotaelius pellucidus. Classification (NCBI taxonomy): domain Eukaryota; kingdom Metazoa; phylum Arthropoda; class Insecta; order Trichoptera; family Limnephilidae; genus Glyphotaelius; species Glyphotaelius pellucidus. The sequence goes on along the minus strand of OW386562.1, from coordinate 64,248 downwards.
TTGAGGGCGTATAATTAGCCAATGACCGTCTTCCAAGAATTTTTTTTTTTTTTTACAGTTAATACCGCACAAGAGTCCCAACTGCTCCCGTCTGGAGCCAAGGAGACTATGGCATCCCCAATCGGGGTATGTTGTGAGGCTGAAGGTAGTGGGGAGGGGAAGGAGATAAGGAAGAGGAAGGTGGGGAAGCACCTGGCTATCAGATCTGGTCACTAAACGCGGCTAAAGCCATTTCAAGCAACGTTTCAATTCTGAATGGTGGTCTTACACCAGGGCGATACTGAGAGTATCTTCCACTCTGGAAAGTGCCGCAAATATACTATTTATTATTTTAAATGAATAAATTGTGTAATAACACAAATTAGTCAAATAAAATTTATTTGCGCACGCCGGGTTCGAACCCGCGACCTTCGGATTGTGAGTCGAGAGTCTTGCCTCGGGACCGCGGGGGCCGTCGAAAAATACTAATGTCCTGGAAGTTTTGAGTCAGGGACAATGCATTGTTCGTCGTGCCATCTTGTTGAAACAAAAAATGCTGTTTTATTTGAATCTGAACCACCCTAAAAATATTGACAGTGGTTTTTCTCACGCTCAAAATGTTCCTCCAACTGCTCGAGAAATACGAGATCGTTCGACCACACAAAAGTGCCCCAATTCGTTACGCATCCCTAGTTCTGGAAGGGGTTTTTAAAAGGTTTTCAAGAAAACTCTTACTTTAAAACCTTTTAAAAACCCCTTTAAAAGGTTTTCAAGAAACTTTGTAAAATAAAAAAAGTTTGTTCTCACGAATAAATGTGAATTGTTTTTCCGTTAATAAAATTTATCAAAAAAATATCCGTCTCTGCCGCTTGAAGGAGAAAAACTATTTCAGTAGAAGGAAGAGACTATCCGATACTATGCGCCTTATCACATGAAAACAGGAATTTATTTATTTACGCCTATTTAGACTTTTACATATACATAACAATATTTACAAAATTATACTCGTAACTAGTGATTGTTTAAAACACTTACACAAAAATAAATATAAAGTAAGAATATCATTGAATTTCATCCACACAGTATGTAGGTACAAAATATAAAAAATCCAAAATAGTTTTTTATTTTTCTTTCAGCCGACAAAATACTGTTAATGTGTTAGACAATTTAAATAGCTTTATCAAAATATTCCCCTACTTGATGAAAAAAACTTCAATAAGGTCTGCTTATATATTAAAATTGATGTACTAAATATATCAACAACATCAGAGTATTTGTTTCCTAGCTGTTGAATCCGTCGCATAGGAGTGTAATATTGGGAAGTTGATGAATAATTGTTACAATAATATGATAGGTACTGTAACTGACCTGCCTGGAGTATGAAAAGAGATTACATATAATAAATCAGGGGTATCAAACATTGAATTTACGATTTTATACAAACAGGTTAAATCGGAAATGATTCTACGATAAGATAATTTTATTATATTTAATGAACAAAGTACGTTATCGTAATTTAGGCATTCTCTAGGAATGCCCATTTTAAAATTTACATATCTTAAAAATTTATTTTGGATTCTTTCAATCGCATGTGAATGAACCTCATAATTTGGGGACCAAACCGTGAAATTATATTCTAAATGACTCCTTGTTAGTGACATATATAATGTTTTTACAGCATTGACATTATTAAAATCACAAAATACCCTTAAAATAAATCCCAACATTTTCAAAGCTTTATTGGTTTTTATTTCTATACGCTTGATAAATTTGAGTTTCGTGTCGAACCAAATACCTTAGGCATTAATTTCCGAGACAGATACTAACGATGGTTGATGATGATACTAATATTGTTAATGTTAATAATCGAAAAATATTGGATTCTTTATTCGATAAAACCTCATAATTTGACATTTGCTTATGTTAAGTTGCAAGCGGTTATCATGACACCATATAATAAATCTCAACAATCATTAATGTTTCTGATTGCTTTGAATAATTTCAGGTCGTCTGCAAACATTAATACTTGAACATCATTGAAAATATATAACACATCATTAACAAATAATAAAAACAGGATTGGACCTAAATGTGACCCCTGGGGAACACCACTCGTAGCAGTGAATTTGTATGAAAATGTACCATCAATTTTAACAACCAGTAATCTGTTGATCAAGTAACTGTTAAACCACTTATATAGTAAACCACCTATACCGAGTTTATGCAGTTTATTTAGCAATAACTCATAATTAACTTTATCGAACGCCTTACTAAAATCGGTATAAACAGAGTCAACTCGACATTTACTAGACATGGAACCAGATATATAATTTTGATACGTTAACAAGTTAGTAAGGGTAGATTTTCCATTAGAGAAACCGTGTTGTATAGGAGAAATGATGTGGTTTAGTTGGAAAATAATTTAAGAAGAATTTTTTTTTAAACTTTAGGAATTGTTGATAAAAGGCACACCGGTCTGTAGTTAATCACCTCGTGTTCATCACCTTTTTTAAAGATAGGCGTAAAGAAGCTGAATTTCCATTTAGTAGGAAAACATCCTGTTCGTAAAGACTGATTAAACAGCAAATATGAAGGATACGCCAGATTGGTGGCACAGATATTCAAAAATGCAGGAGGTATTTTATATGGTCCACCGCTTTTGCTTTGATCTAGTAATTGTAGTTCAGTCAATATATCATTATATTCTAAGTGAACACAAAATAAATTAAGATTATGATCAGTTGTAAAATTTGATGCTGTACTAGAAGAAACTGGTGTATTACATTCATCAACACTTTTAAAATAATCAGCATAAAGGTCAGCGATACTTGAGTGTCATTGGCCTTTTTACCTGCATATTCCAAGTTGGCGGGTATACCAAAGTTGTTATTTTTAATTGATTTTGCATAGTTCCAAAAATACTTTACATTATTATTTATCGAAGTTTCAACATTATTAAAAAAAGAATTGTAGCAAATTTTTGATAAGATTTTGCAATATTTTCTAATGTTTTTAAATTCAATATAATTTGATAAAAACTGTCTTCTGTATATTTCTTATGTAAAACTTTTTCAAGGGCAGCTAATTGAACAAGTTTTTTATTGAACCATCTCGGATATTTCGATACTTTAAAATGACTGAGTGGGATGAGATCTGAAATAGTTTTATCCAGCAAATAAATTCAATATTTTGATTTATATCGCCTTCTTTAAGAAATGAACAATCTTCCTTGTGGAGAAGATCATTTATGTCCCGATAATTTGCATTTTTAAAGTTAAACGTGGGAGTTGAATTGAATTACGCTGTTATGTGCCATCCTCGACGTCGTTCCGTATAATCCGAACATGTTACCATTGTCATTTTATTGACATTACTGCGTAAAAGCGCAGATGTAAAGCGCCTTCTTTGTGAACTGGATATTCATAAAATCTGTCGAAAGTGTTTCGTGTATCGTGAACCTACACTAACCTTCACTATCTTGTACCTACACTATCGTATACCTACACTATCGTATACCTACACTATCGTATACCTACACTAACTAACCTACACTATCGTGTACCTACACTAACCTATACTATCGTGTACCTACACTATCGTGTAACCTGTACTAACGCCGTTACACAGTTACTGAAAATTGCCATTGTTTAAAATCAAATTACGAGTAATTCTCACACTTTTATGTCTAAAAGGGATATTTATTTTAAAAAATACTTATCAATTAACATAAAAATTAACTGAATTTAAAATTTACCATATGTTATTTTCCATAAAAAAGCACATAAAGATACATAATATGATGCACTCCAGGGCAAATAAACAACAATATAATTACAGGTGACCGGACAGCTCAAAATAAAATCAACCCAGAACCTCTTTTGAAAAGTCATTAAAAATGATGAAAATGAAAATAAATGTTTAAATAGATAACCTTAGGTTAGAGTTATGGGCTATTTTAAATTTATTTTTTCTTAGCTTTTAATGCAGAGGCGTAGCGTGGGGGGGGGGGGGCGGCACTTTTAAGGGGCGGCAAAATTTCACAATAAATTATAATTTTAATTTTTTCATTTAAATTAAAAATAATGAAATAATTCGATGTGCAGTTATAAAATTCTAATTGCGGACTGCGTGTGTTCTGCCAGAATCAAAGAGAAACCATTTTCATGTTCTGAGTGTAGTTTCAATTCACCTCATACAGATTTACTTTAAACCAGTTTTGTATTCAGAATGTAAAATTTCAGTTGTGGAATCATCTAATATGAATGTGCTGCCAAAATCAAACATAAACCATATTTATGTACTAAGTGTAGTCTTAATTCTCCCCATAGAGATTTATTTAAAACCAGTTTTGTGTACAGAATATAACAATAAATTAAATAACAAGTTGCAGATTCTTAATGGATCTAGTCAAGTTTTACATTCGAGTTGCATATCATACGCTGCAAAATGTTTAAAATAGACTGTTCCATTTATCACTATTATTTTGGTTCTCTAACGCAAAATCAATCTTAAGTTTAATGTGCCTTGCGTTATAAACACATTATTAAAATTCGAGATGCGAAATCCTATTACATGGATACCATTATCGATTTTCGAGAGCAGTTATAAAGTAAATTTTGGAAGAAAATCAATTCATGTGATATAAAAACCGTCGTATAAAAAATGCGGTCGTTATAAAAAAAAGGAAATCTACGTTTGAAATACCTATATAGGGGGGCGGCAAAATACGAAATACCTATATAGGGGGGGGGGGGGGGGCAAAATTTTCCTCCGCCCCGGGCGGCTGACACCCACGCTACGCCACTGTTTTAATGTATTTTCAAAGAGGTGTTGAGATGTCTTTATTCTGAGTTTTTTTTTTTTTTACATTAACTCCACACAGGAGGCCCTGAGGAAAATAATTCCCCTCAGGACCTATGTCATCTGGGATGCTGTGTGGAGGGTCTTTTTGAGGAGAGGAAGGAATGAACATTGGTCTTGAAGAGACCCATGTTGTAGAAGAACGAGTCGAAAAAACCGATTTAACCGCACTAAGACTATTTCGGGTTTAGCTACAGAAAGCAAACCGAAATAAAATAACTAGGGCTTACCGAAAGTAAATCGACGCCTAAAATGCTTCCCACACATATCTACACATTAACTTGTGTCACTCTTCATAGAGAAAAAAAAAATTGCCTTATTTTTAAAAGCCTGAGGTGTCAAAAGATGCGCATGGTTTGTAGCTATCAGAAAACGAAAAACAAATGACATTGGTTTTCGCTATTAGCTCGCTAAAATGGCCGGAGGTTTTGAAAAAAAATAGATTTCATGATTTGGGAAAAAATAAAACATTGGTACATATTCTATATTTTGTAGCAAACTTAATGTTTATTTCATAACTGCAGTACAAATAACGCAAAAAAATTTTTTTTGAAACATTTGTGAAGTGGTTGCTAAAAATATAAAAGGGGAAAATAACACTTTTTCTGGGTCAAATCAGTATTCTCGTAGACTTACTTCATAAATTACGTTTTTTTTAGACATTTTGTTTTTTTGAAGAGTTTTATTAAATGTACATTTGTAGTTTTGTGTTTTTTTTTACATTTTTGTCAATTATTCGCAGTTTTTAATAACAAACGAACGTTAAAAGGTAAATTAATTTAAAAGAATATTAATTGCCATTATTTAAAATACAAGTTTTAGGTTTTTTTCTGATTTCCAATGCATTTTAGCGAACTGATAATTATTTAAATAAAAATTAAATGCAGTTCTCATTTTATTTGTAAGACGCAACTTTTGAAACACCAGGCATTCCTCTATTCAAAAGTTGAAATAATTGATTAACCCCAATACACATACTCAAAGACAAAGATAGCATAAATATATATTTAGATGTCTTAAATATATTCTTAATAAAGACTTACTTGGAATGCTAATTAATAATTCAATATGGCATTGTAGGATGGTGTGAAACTTATAAAAAAATCCATGCAACCATTTTACAAAGCACAAAAATTAACGATAGAAACAATTCTACTTAAACCATTCACCTACATCAGAATTTCTGAATAAAAAATTCAAAGTCAAAAAGTAAAAGTTTTATACGCCTACCAAACAACATCACAAATTCTCAAAGATAACATTCTTAATAAAACTGCACCATATAAAACTAATAGACATATTGGACAAACCTCAATTCTCCCAACTTCAAAATGTAAAAGTTTTATACGCCTACCAAACAACAAATTCTCAAAGATAACATTCTTAATAAAACTGCACCATATAAAATTAATAGACATATTGGACAAACCTCAATTCTCCCAACTCCAAAATGTAAAAGTTTTATACGCCTACCAAACAACATTACAAATTCTCAAAGATAACATTCTTAATAAAACTGCACCATATAAAACTAATAGACATATTGGACAAATCTCAATTCTCCCAAATCCAAAATGTAAAAGTTTTATACGCCTACCAAACAACATTACAAATTCTCAAAGATAACATTCTTAATAAAACTGCACCATATAAAACTAATAGACATATTGGACTAACCTCAATTCTCCCAACTCCGAAATGTAAAAGTTTTATACGCCTACCAAACAACATTACAAATTCTCAAAGATAACATTCTTAATAAAACTGCACCATATAAAATTAATAGACGTATTGGAAAAACCTCAATTCTCCCAAATCCAAAATGTAAAAGTTTTATACGCCTACCAAACAACATTACAAATTCTCAAAGATAACATTCTTAATAAAACTGCACCATATAAAACTAATAGACATATTGGGCAAATCTCAATTCTCCCAACTCCAAAATGTAAAAAAATGGGGCAATTCAATTATAAACATCTTGGTTTCAATGGGGCAATTCAATTATAAACAAAAGATTTTAAATTTCACTTTAAAAACGCACTGAAAATGTACACTGAATACTAGAGCATAAAAACACACACAAGTTCAGCATAATTATGGGGATCGCTCTTTTATTATATAATATAAAACTGTAACATATTTTATTGCAAATGATGTAGTGTATGAATAAATATAAAAAAATAATTATAACAATCCGATAATTCTGTGTAGAAAATGACGCTTGACAATAAATTGCATACACGTGGTTAAATAACATTAAAAAATGTTTACAGGTACCTAATCAATGTGCACACTTTCCTACATTGTACGAATGAAATTTTGCAAAGCAATTATTTTAATACTTTGAAGTAATTTGGTTTAATTGGCTTCAGGTCAGAAGTATTGGAGAATGTAACAACAATAATAATTTATTCCCTTTCTCATAAAAGAAGTGAAAAGAAATATTAAAGACGAAACTCGTGTTTATCTTACCTTAATACCTTGTTGTGTTAATACCTCAGCTGTATTTGTAACTTTGGCGACCGGTTTGATTGCTAAGATGAGTTAGACCAGAGATAATAACTATTACTTGTGCTACATGTTATATTACTAATTCAGAGTTGTTGGTGATTTAAGTGGAAAATTTGCCGCCCGGCGAGAGACAAGACAGATATTCCGATTTCCCCGATAGCCGGGGAAAACTCCACAAACTTGACAACCAAGAAAAGAAAACTGGAAGTTACTGGAATTATTTACCTGCAGAGCAAGTGATTCTTCTACTATTCACCAGGTACCAATTAAATACCCACGTTCTTACTTACTAGCTTACAATAATACTTACATAATACAATAATTGCCAAATATTCCACCTACCGAGGTACTGCAGCGCTACTAAAATAATCCTGGAGGGAAGAGGGCACACTTTCAAAGAACTTCTCCGCCCCAGTAAAGAAAGTTTATGGCGCAGATCCATTAACTTAAATTAAAATAAAGCCAACTGAAAAATACAATCAATACCACGGTTACCTGTATGGATTCCCCCCCCCCCTTAGGCCATCTAGAGACGGTTCTCCGTAAACGATTGTTTGCATACATGTTACGTGTGTACTGTTATTTTGTCACCTTTTATTATTATTTGTTATGTATTACTTTGCAGTATCCCTTTTCTGGAATAAACAATTATTATTATTATTAATGCCAATATGTAATTTTTTAAATAATTAATCATTTTATTTCTATTATCTTTCAGAAAAAATAAAAATTCGGGCCAGAAAATCAATTTTAAAAATGAGGCCAGCATTGGCGAATCCAACTTTGACAAAAGCAAGCCAACCAAATTCCTTGTACACGGATGGGTCGGTATCGCCAGTCTTAGCAGTCTAAGCAGTTCTCTGATGGGAGGGACCAGTATGGCAAGCAGTCCTTGTAACGTCGTAGTGAAAGATGGTAAAAATAATTACATGCATTGATAATGAAATTGCATCGGAATATTCCGTACAACTTCAAATCGGCCAAAACAATTATTTTGAATTTGGGAGACAGTTATGGATACCGCCGGCGCATATTGAATTACACCTCTGCCACAGGCTTCGCAGAGTTTATTGGGTGAGGTTTGTCTAGGTTCCGGCGGCGAATGTGTTGATGCGTGAGGGCCATATGCGTGAGGGCCGGATCGGTAAAAACTGGTTGAGGGAGACCTTTTGAGACTCTCTTCAACTCTCCCTCATTTTTTGAGACCCTCTCCAGTCGGACTCGCCCGATCCACGCACAATGTATTAAGGTTTATGCGAGAGAAGACAAAAATCATAATTCAGGCAGAACTTAAAAAAAAATTGCAGTTTCTTTAATCTAAGTCATTGGATTCATTGTTAGTTCGCGTTTTTATTAAAAAGTTGGCAGTTTCTTAAATCTTAGTCATTTGATTCGTAGTTAGTTCGCGTTTTTATTTAAAATTTGCAGTTTCTTAAATCTAAGTAACTTGATTCGTAGTTAGTTTGCGTTTTTATTTAAAAGTTTGCAGTTTCTTAAGTTTTAGTCATTTGATTCGTAGATAGTTCGCGTTTTTATTAAAAAGTTTGCAGTTTCTTAAATCTTAGTCATTTGATTTGTAGTTAGTTCGCGTTTTTTGTTTAAAAGTTTGTTGCAGTTTCTTAAATCTTAGTCATTTGATTCGTAGTTAGTTCGCATTTTTGTTTACAAGTTTGCAGGTTTTTACATCTTAGTCATTTGATTCGTAGTTAGTTCGCGTTTTTATTTAAAAATTTGTTGTTTCTTAAATCTAAGTAATTTGATTCGTAGTTAGTTTGCGTTTTTATTTAAAAGTTTGCAGTTTCTTAAATCTTAATCATTTGATTCGTAGTAAGTTTGCGTTTTTATTTCAAAGTTTGCAGTTTCTTAAACCTTAGTCATATGATTCGTAGTTAGTTTGCGTTTTTATTTAAAAGTTTGCAGTTTCTTAAATCTTAGTCATATGATTCGTAGTTAGTTCGCGTTTTTATTTAAAAGATTGTTGCAGTTTCTTAAATCTTAGTCATTTGATTCGTAGTTAGTTCGCGTTTTTGTTTAAAAGTTTGCAGTTTCTTAAATCTTAGTCATTTGATTCGAAGTTAGTTTGCGTTTTTATTTAAGAGTTTGCAGTTTCTTAAATCTTAATCATTTGATTCGTAGTTAGTTTGCGTTTTTATTAAAAAGTTTACAGTTTCTTAAATCTTAATCATATGATTCGTAGTTAGTTCGCGTTTTTATTAAAAAGTTTGCAGTTTCTTAAATCTTAGTCATATGATTCGTAGTTAGTTCGCGTTTTTGTTTAAAAGATTGTTGCAGTTTCTTAAATCTTAGTCATTTGATTCGTAGTTAGTTCGCGTTTTTATTTAAAAGTTTGTTGCAGTTTCTTAAATCTTAGTCATTTGATTCGTAGTTAGTTCGCGTTTTTGTTTAAAAGTTTGTTGCAGTTTCTTAAATCTTAGTCATTTGATTCGTAGTTAGTTCGCGTTTTTATTTAAAAATTTATTGTTTCTTAAATCTAAGTGATTTGATTCGTAGTTAGTTTGCGTTTTTCTTTAAAAGTTTGCAGTTTATTAAATCTTAGTCATTTGATTCGTAGTAAGTTCGCGTTTTTGTTTAAAAGTTTGCAGTTTCTTAAATTTTAGTCGTTCGCTTCGTAGTTAGTTCGCGTTTTTGTTTAAAAGTTTGCAGTTTCTTAAATTTTAGTCGTTCGATTCGAAAGTTTAAGGTTTCTTAAATCTTAGTCATTTGATTCGTAGTTAGTTGGCGTTTTTATTTAAAAATTTGCAGTTTCTTAAATCTAAGTAACTTAATTTGTAGTTAGTTTGCCTTTTTATTTAAAAGTTTGTTGCAGTTTCTTAAATCTTAGTCATTTGATTAGTAGTTAGTTCGCGTTTTTGTTTAAAAGTTTGTTGCAGTTTCTTAAATCTTAGTCGTTCGATTCGTACTTAGTTTGCGTTTTTATTTAAAAGTTTAAGGTTTCTTAAATCTTAGTCATTTGATTCGTAGTTAGTTCGCGTTTTTATTTAAAAAATTGCAGTTTCTTAAATCTAAGTAACTTGATTTTTTTTTTTTTTTTACATGAGCTCCACACAGGAGGCCCTGAGGAAAATAATTTCCCACAGGGCCTATGTCATCTTTGGGGATGCTGTGTGGAGGGTTTTTTTAAGGAAGTAAGTTTAATTAATTTGTAGTTAATTTGTAGTTAGTTTGCGTTTTTATTTAAAAGTTTGCAGTTTCTTAAGTCTTAGTCATTTGATTCGTAGTTAGTTCGCGTTTAATTAAAAAGTTTTTCTAAGTTTACAATTAAACACAATTCGCAAATATTATCATTTTGTATTTTTTGAAATATTTTGATTAATTATTGTTCACTAAATAAATACGTTATATTAATAATTAAAGTATCTATTTAAAGTATCTATTATTCAATTATATCTATTATTAAAGTATCTATCTATTTAAAAATATGTGAGGTATGTGCCTAGTAGCAGGTTATACAACAACACAATTAGTCAGAATTATTTATAAATCTAACTCATGTGAAAGTCATTCCAAATCAAACAATATTTGAGCTTGCATCATTTCATTAATCTTATTTAAAACTAAACCGAAACCGAAGATTCTTCGTCGTACTAGATTATATGTCTAGTTCCAGATTAAGACTGGATGTTTTGGAAGATTCCTCTGCTGGTTTGGTGTAGGTGCTTCTGAAAATGGGCGCAGGCACGATGGGACAAGGTGCATGATCTCTGGGATTGTCGACCGAGTCGCGTTTTCAAATTTACAGCATTTCGTATGATGGTTTTTCCTTTTTACGTTCATATTCTTTGTATTCATAGAGCCTTAAGCGTGCATATGTTGTATAGAAGCCTACTTTCTTCGGTAGCTACTTTAGATTTTAATTTTTTGCCCCACCCTAAATTAAATCCTGGCTATGCCCTAAGGCCTGGCTATGCTTCTGAAGCTCTCTATCCATCCATTTTCGCGTCTTTATTTGTGGTTATTTTCCTTTTGGGCAATGGGAGAAGTTCAGAAGTCAAAGTATGTCATGAGATTTGTGTTAAGGCTACTAGTATTTACTCTTCAGCATTACGGGGTTAGTCGATTTAAAAAGAAAATAAAGTCTGTTGATTTTTTGTTAAATTTTAGCCTCGTCATGCCTCACTTCTAGCGCGTCTTTAGATAAATACGCGATTGTTAAGGAAATTTGTAGATAATTCGTGTGCATTGATATGGTAGCCGCTCGTAAGCTATCTTTTATAAAATGGAAAATTTTACAATTAGCTCCTTTACCACCTAAGGTCTCTGAGCTTCCGAGATAAAATTTCCGAGTAAGATGACGGAAAATTCATATTTTAATTTTAATTTAAATTCATATAATAACATTCATATGTTCAAACGTATTATCAATTACTGAATTATTTAAATTTGACTGAAGGTCGTTTTTCTAGTCGTTTGGTGAGTTATTCCAAAATGATGACTCTTGGATTTATATGCAGCATTTCTTTTTATTTCATAAACTCCACACAGAAAAATAATTTTCCTCGGGGTCTATGTCATCTGAGATGCTGTGTAGAGGGTATTTTTGAGGAGAGGAATGAATGAACATTGGTCTTGAAGAGACCCGTGTTGTAGGAAGGAGAAGACACAGAGGCCGGCAAATTGTCCAACAGACAAGCTGTTGAACACAAGAACAAATCGAAGAAGCGACCCGTTCTCATGTGACAATTGTCAACCATGTACATAAGTTTTCCGGTACTGAAGGGATCAATGAATGACGCTAGTAATAATTAGTAAGCTAGCATTATTAAGTATTTGAAGTTCGCATAAAAACATATCTAAAGGTGTCAAGCGAGTTAATTTATCAAAATAGCTTTCGGACTGTTAGAATTTTTGTTAATTTCCAACTGCTCTAAAAAGATTGTGTTTGCTCTCTTTATTTTGTACGTACAACATGTTCGCTCGAGTTATAAAATGCAACTGATAATGCGATTAGTCAGTTATCATTGGCTGCGCTCGGCGGATGATTTTGTGTTTATTTGGGAATAAACATTTCATTCCATGGCAATTATTGACCCCTTCGCTCTACCCTTCCCGCCCTCCCGCCCTCCCGCCCTCCCGCTCCCTGGTCAGTTCGCAATAACCGTGTGAAGACGCCGCAGTGCATTTCACGCAACACGCTTTTTTTGTTATTAGTAACGGGACAAGCTCTTCCGTAAACTATACCGATCGCATAAAAAACGCGTCGCAAATTGATTTAGAAACAATACGAAGTGAGTCCATCGCATGCGGACGGGCCCAAATCGCCGCAAAATCCCTCTAATGTTGGTGAACCTTAAAAGGAACGAAGCTGCCAAAAAAATATTCACGGATCTAACCCAAATCCTTCATTTAAAAATTACCGTAGAGCCCCAACGTAGAAGATTATCGGTAGGCCAGTGCCACCGATGCCAGACACACGGCCATTCCTCATCCTGTTGCCACGCAACTCCCCGCTGCGTCAAATGTGGCGACAATCACCCAACTAGCGTTTGCACCAAAACCCCGGTAACCCCTGCCAAATGCGCACTTTGCGCAGGCAAAATTATAAAGGTTGACTCAACCCCTGACAAAAACCCGGCCAATTATAAAGGTTGACTCAAACTCCCTGTTCCTCGATTTTCAAATAGATTCTGATATGTAAATTCCCAAAATATCCGACTTTTAATGCAATACCAAATACGTAAACCCAACGCCTGGCCTCAGCCGAACTTTATTAATTTTAACTCCCAACAATATCGCCTAGAACGGCCTTCCATCACCCAAAACGAACCGCAATCACAGAAAAACCCTCCCGCCTCAACTCCAAAACTCATCTCGGCACTAAAAGGTGCCGCTTCCCAACTTAGAACCGCCATGGAGATGAATGACAGACTCTTGGCTAACGTTCAAACACTCCTCGATTCTGTTAATCATCAATAATATACGTTAATTTTAAAATCAATTAACTTCTCCTCCAACAACCTCCAAAATCATTAGAAATGGCTAGACAAATAAGACAACCATCAAATCTCCAAGCTGCATATTGGAATGCAGATGGGAGAGTAAAAGATTTCCGAGGGGAAATCCTCCAATTCCTGATGGATTTCAACCTCGATTTTCTTCTTTTTAATGAAACCTGGCTAAAACCCAGTGTAAAAATTAAATTTCCGAATTACATAACATACCGTACCGACCGCACCCATACTTCCGGCGGTGGCACCGCGATTATTGTTAAATACTCCATCGACCACTGTTTAGTAAATTGTCCCTCAAATGAAAACATCGAAACCACTGCAATAGTTATTAAATACCTTGAATAATGGCCCACTCAAACTCATATCACCTTATATATATTTTTATTTTTTATATGAATACCGCACAAGAGTCCCAACTGCTCCCGTCTGGAGCCAGTGAGACTATGGCATCCCCAATTAGGGTACGTTGTGTGGCTGAAGGTAGTGGAAAGGGGTAGAAGATAGGAAAGAGGATGGTTGGGAAGTACCTGGCTATTCAGATCTGGTCTCTAAACACGGGTAAAGCTATTTCAAGCAACGTTTCAATTCTGAATGGTGGTCTTACACCAGAGCAATACTGATTGTATCTTCCATTCTGGAACGTGCAGCAAATATACTATATATTATTTAAATGAAAAAATTGTGAAATAACACAAATTAACCTCAACACAGGCTTGTCCTAGTGAGGTTGCAAATTGTATTGTAATCATTTTACCTGCAGTGTAAAGAAAGAAAAGAAACAATAAATAAATAAATCAAATAAAATTTGTTTGCGCGCCGGGATTCGATCTCGCGACCTTCGAATTGCAAGTCAAGAGCCTTACCGCTGAACTTCGCCGGCCGTCCCCCCAAAAGAAAATTAACGGCCCCGGACCTCGATAAACTTCTAGATAGCCCCCTACCCACAATAATAGCAGGCGACCTAAACTCCAAACACGGCTCTTGGCACTCCCGGACCACTGACAACAAGGGTACGTTTCTTTTTAATTGCATCGCAAATAAATTTCTTTTGTAAATGCCCCCGACATTCCCACTCTATTCCCCAAAAACCCGACGTCCTAGGTATAATAATTTTGAAAAACTGCCCCCTTGTCTACACCCTCCAACCTGTTAAAAAATTATCCTCGGACCACGACCCAGTTCTTCTATTTTTATCAGACGGATCCCTACCTTCAGTACCACCTCATCGAACCACATGTAAAAAATTCTATGGCAAAAGCTACCTCAACTCCTAGAGTCAGTAAAAATACAAAACTCAATTACTATTTTTTTTTTACGTGAGCTCCACACAGGAGGCCCTGAGGAAAATTATTTCCCTCAGGGCCTATGTCATCTTTGGGGATGCTGTGTTGAGGGTTTTTTTTTCAAGGAAAGGAAGGGGAGGAGAGTTCTGGGAAGGAAAAGGGTTTAGGGGTGGGTAGGAATCTGGGGTTCAGTTTGTCCTGGTCATCCGCCTCCAAGACCTAGACAAACCTCCCCCCATGAACCCGGGCACCCCTGCTAAATCACCAAACGTAGCGAACCACTTGGGGTGACCTATGGCAGAGGTGTTGGTTATCCAATAAAGGTTCCCGGGGTGGCGGTACCCATTCCCGCCTCCCAAATTGAACTAGCGAAGATAGCCTAAATTTAGCGACGCAAAATTTTACCAATGACATTATATCAGCCATAAACCTTGCCACCGTCAAGTTGCAAATGATAAATGCAGACCCGACCTACCCGCAGAATTGAAAGAACTTATTATAAGAGAGAAAAAATTTGCCCGAAAGGAGTGGCAAAGATTCTCAAATCCGATCGATCGCATTCGTATGAACCGCCTCTCACACCAGGTTAAAGTCGAACTTCAAAAGTACAGAGACGAGCAGTGGCATGATTTTATCTCCACTCTAGACAACGACAAAACAGCCTTCTGAAAACTTTAAAAAACCCTAAGAAAACCCTTCACCAAAATAAGTCCCCTTACGGGCCCAAAGGGCACAGTTTATTCCTCTAGAGCAAAGCCGAGACTTTTGCAGACAGCCTCAAAGATCAATTTTCCCCGACCACGACCTACGACGACCCCCAATTTGCTTCCACCGTTGACTCAAAAGTTGAAGCCATCATGGCCAAAATCCCGACAATCCAATCCCATTCACAACCCCTCCGGAAATCACAAACATTATTAAAACGCTCAAAACAAAAAAAATGTCCTGGACCCGACTCAATTTCAAATAAAATTTTAAAATGTCTCCCTTCCAAAGCCGTCTCTTACAGCCATCAGCAATGCGTCCTTTAGACTTCGAAAATTCCCACAAGACTTTAAAACAGCAGACGTTATTCTCATCCCTAAACCTGGTAAAAATCCCCTCCTGGCCCAAAAACACAAATCCATCAGCCTCCTTCCCTGCGCAGGAAAAGTTCTAGAAAAACTTATCCTCGTCAGGCTTAAAAAATCAGTTGACGAACTTAAGCTCATCCCCGACTTTCAACACGGCTTTCGATCGGGCTACTCCACTCTCCACCAACTCTTGCGAATGGTCGAAGAAATAACAAACGGTTTTAATTATCGCCAATACACGGTAGTCCTCTCCCTAGACGTCTGCAAAGCATTCGACAAAGAATGGCTCAAAGGTCTCATTTATAAAATGA
This sequence comes from Glyphotaelius pellucidus, assembly GCA_936435175.1. Classification (NCBI taxonomy): domain Eukaryota; kingdom Metazoa; phylum Arthropoda; class Insecta; order Trichoptera; family Limnephilidae; genus Glyphotaelius; species Glyphotaelius pellucidus. The sequence goes on along the minus strand of OW386562.1, from coordinate 48,259 downwards.
ACTTCCTAGGTATTCCCCTCTCAATGACTCAAATCTTAGCACACTTCATAAAATACTGTAAATACAGATTGATAAAAGCCGGTGTACCTCAAGGTGCTATTCTCTCACCAGTTCTGTTCAACGTTTATTTAAGCGACATCCCCCGCCCCGGTAGTCAAGACATTCACACTAAAATAGGAAACTTTGCAGACGATACCGACGTCATGTCAACCTCAGTAAGCGAAAATAAAGCTACCCGTAAAGTTCAATCCCACGTATTCAAACTAGAAACTTTCTTTAAACAATGGCAAATAAGTAATAAAAGCGCCGCCTGCGTTTTCTCACGTAGACGTCCCAAAAGGCCACCTAATATTCACTTGTTCGGAGAAAACGTCCCGTGGAAAAAAAAAATTAAATATCTCGGTGTAACCCTAGACAGTAAATTAACTTGGGAAAAGCACATAGACGAAAATCTAGCCTCGGAAAATAAAATCGCAATAAATGCGTATTATGTATTTATGACATTCACCACAGTGAACACAACTAAGCTTCTCTGTGCAAAAACGTTGGGAGTTACCAAAACGTATGTATTGATAGCATTGCATCAACGGTGACTGATCTTCGACCACAAGACGTTGATATCCTACATCAAGTCGTCCAGCGTTAATTAGCGATTTCCAGTTTTTTGGAGATGCCTCAAGTACAACGTTGCACAGAAGTTTGTTCCTGTGGTTTTTTTATAACTAATTCTTAGGTTTTGTTTGAAATCTAAATCGCAATCTTTATTATGATTTTCGAGTGACTTGTGTAAGTCATCGTCGGAAGCATGATCTCCCTTCACTTGAAGGGAGATCATTATCAGTTATAATTAAATTATAACTTCATAATAATAATTATCTAGTCTCCTTCAACGGAAGCAATCTCCCGAACAAGCCTTCCATTGATATGCTTGGTGTAACTCTAAGTGACCAGCTCAGGTACGGGGGCTCCATCGAGGCCAGAGTTAAGTTAGCCTCTCAGAAACTGGGCGTACTGTACAGGGCCCGCAGATACTTTAACAGTACACAACTGCTAACCCTGTACAAATCGCAAGTGCGCCCCACGGTTGAATTTGGCAGTCGCCTCTGGTCTGGAGCCCCAAAATACCTGAAAAAAACCCTCAACTTTGTGCAGAAACGGGCGGTCTGTTTGATAGATTCTCCTAACTTAACAAACGGACTGCAATCTTTAGAGCACAGGCGTCAGGTGGGAATGCTGTCCTTGTTCTACCGGTATTACAATGGAAGATGCTCCAAGGAACTAGCGTCACTGAACCCCTCGGCACCGGTGCATAGTCGGGAAACACGCCAAACACGCGCTCAACATTTGTATACGGTTGACATTAGTCACATGAGAACGGGTCGTTTCTACGACTCGTTCTTGAGTTCAACAGCCCGGCTGTGGAACGATTTGCCGGCTTCTGTGTTTCCTCCCTCCTACAACATGGGTCTCTTCAAGACCCATGTTCACTCCTTCCTCTCCTCAACAGCACCCTCCACACAGCATATTCAAAGATGACATTATGTGGAGTTAATATAAAAATAAAATAAATTATGTATTATTAATATTATTATGAGTTTATGCCACTAATGGTCACGACATCGTCAACCTTTTTGCTAAACACTTTTCTTCTGTTTATTTTGATGCTTCCATGCAACATCCCTTCACTTAATTATGACTATAATATTGACTTGAATGATTGCCAAATCTCACTCCAAAAAAGACGACAGAAAGAACAAAGAAGTTGGTTAAACCTCATCAATGGCTCAATATCTCGAACCCCAAGTAGAAAAATTTCGTCTTTTTTTCGGGTAGATGAATACATTGTATTACACTGATTCACTTCACAGTCTACTAAATAAGTATCAAAACTGTTTAAATTTGTCTATAAAACTCTTCGGGAGTTTATTTTAATAAATATTTTATAGTTTAACACACGAAACTGTCCTGTAACAAAAATTAAAAATTATGCATTTTACACAAAAAATTCAAAAACAACGCTCGATTGAGCATCCTATGAATACATGTAACAAATTCACGGGGTGGCCAAATTAAAAATAATTTAAAAAAAATTTTGGACCACCTTAATGTACAATGTTGTCACCCTCCCACTAATTGATTACCCTTTCAAATTAATTTGTCTCTGTCTAATTATGTTCTTTTGTAATATTCTTTCTCCCTCTGTCACTCAACTTATTTATAACTGATATATCTGCCGTAGTATTTAGTTATTATTATATCCTGATGAAGCTTGGTCGAAGCGAAACCGGTAGATAAAAAAATAATAAATTCATGGTTTAAATACAAAGTGTTTTATTTCTTTTAAATAAATAACTTTGAATCCTTTAACATTGATGTAATGTCCGACGTTCCCAAAGAGCCCATTTGGCCCCGCTTCTTTTTAACCCTTTTGTTAACAATATAATTAATGTTTTTTCTCACACACGTTTCAGGCTTTTTGCGGTTGATGACAATAAGATTATTAAGATAATTAAATCCCTCCTTGACTGTTAATTTTTTCAACTTGATATTGATTCATTTAATGATTGGTGCAAAATTAACTGCGTGGAACTTAATGTTGATATATGCAAAAAAAATATTTTACAAAACCAAAAATCCTATACAGTTTGATTAAAAATTCTTTCAATTCAATTCAATTTGACTATAAGTCTCTCTACTGTCACATATACCAAGGACCTCACTCAGAGGTCACTCTACACTGACAACTTTTTATCCGTGATCACATTAATAATATTGTACAAACCACTTATAGAACTCATAGAATTATCTCTGACTTTAAGCATATAAGTACACTTCAAACTATTTACTATTAGCTGGTTCGCCCTCACCTTGAATATTCTTAGTGTCATATAATAGTGTCGTTTGGTTTCCTTTCTATACTGTCCACATTTGTATACAATATCGCACCGCAGTGGGAGGGATTGATTCGTACGTCCGTCACTCCTGGACACACTGAACCCCAGTTCTACCTACCTCTCATGCCTTTTTTCCTTCCTAGAATTTCCTCTCCTTCCTTTCCTAAAAATAACCCCCACAGAGCATCCCAAAAGATGACTGAGGGGAATTATTTTCCTCAGGGCCTCCTGTGTGGAGCTAATGTAAAAAAATCAATTGTCACATTGAATCCGTACAACTTCGCGACTTAAAAGAGGCGAGTACTCGTTTGATGAAATTGAACAAACTTGAAATATTTCTTTTTAAAAAACGTATAAAGGACTCTGATTTAATTTATATATTCAAAATTATCAACAGTATTACTGACCCACCTGCTTTGTTACAACTCATCCATTTCAACATTCCTTCCCGTAGGCTCCGAAATAATGAATTGCTGTTCCTTAATCAATATTTTACTAATTATGTAAAGAAATGCCGAAATTCCAAACAAAATCACAATTTTCTTCTAAAATCAGGGATCTACCCCGTATGTAGAGGACACGACTGAAAGCTGAAATTATAAATACATATAATAAAGTTAAAGTTGATAATAATACTCGTTTATTTATTTTTTTTTTCTAGAATCGATCAGTTTTTCAAAATGTCAAGTCCTCAAAATGTCAAGTCCTCAAAATGTCAAGTCCTCAAAATGTCAAGTCCTCAAAATGTCAAGTCCTCAAAATGTCAAGTCCTCAAAATGTCAAGTCCTCAAAATGTCAAGTTCACAAAAATTAAAAAATATTTTTCAACAGTTATTTATCGAAAGCAACATTATTAAGTAACCCAGGGTTGATGAAATTCGAGGAAATTTTTATGCGAACTCTTTCACTCCATGTTCCCTTACACTTAAAGACACTCGAGTTCACGACTCACTCGTTTTTTTTTTAGCTTTCCTCGCAGCTCTGGATGTGAATGTGATCGTATTCGATTGGGGCGTGGGAGCCTCCGGTACATACCAGGATGCGTGTTGGAACGTGGAAAAAAGCGGGCTTTTCCTCGCTTCAGTGGTGGACTGGCTGGTGGATATTGGGCTCGCCCTTACGAAGGTGCACCTCGTGGGATACAGCCTCGGCGCGCACGTGGCCGGCACCGCGGGCAGGTCCGTCAAGCGCGGAAAGGTGCCCTACCTCACAGGTTTGTGGACTTGTCTCTGATTGATATTTTAAGATTTTAGAGCAATATTAAAATTCATCCTTTCAAAAAGTCATATTATTTAGACATCGAATTATATCGAGAGACTGGTTGAGGGGGTCTTTCGACGACCACTCCAGCCAGAATCCTTCATCGCCTAGCACCGCAGTTGAAGGGATAGATTCGATAAGATGACGTAGGCTCTGAGGGAAATTATTTTTTCCTGTGTGGAGCTGACGTAATATATATGGGTAGTTTTGATTTATTGCCATTTATTGCCACAGGAAACTGAGAGTGTAAGCAGGATACTGAAAAAAATAACTAAAGTCAATTGAGATCAAAGTTATATTGTTCTCTAGATTTTATGTCCGGGTTAAATCTTCCTCACAGGAAAAACTTAATCCTTCCACACACTTTTCCACAAATGCTAATCTAGTCAATTCACGCGATGTAATTGCATTGTATAAGTATACTAAATACAAAACTATACAAGAACAACACGTCAACCTACCAGAGACCATATGGGAAAATACTTCACCGACTCCAGATATTTTCATATCAGAGGGTTCGGCTCGATAGAACTCCTAACTGAACCGATAAATCCTACCGATCCCTCAATATAAATATTTAAAAAATCTTTCGTAATCCTACATGTATTTAATACGACTGATTTTAGCATTTTTATATAAAGATTCTTTGACAAATCTAATAAGCCTAAATTTTTAATTAGAGAGCTAGGTATAATGCCAGTAGCCGAAATAACAAATGGTAATATTTTTATAGTCCGAGAATGCCAAATTCTTTTAATCTCATTTCCTAAATCTGTATATTTTCTAATTTTTTCAGAAACAGATTTTTGAATATTACAGGAATTTGGAATAGCGACATCAATGACTTAAGTTATTTTTTAAATTTTGTCATGTAAAACTATATCGGGTCTATTATGACGAATCGTTCTGTCTGTTAGTATAGTTTTATCATAATATATTTTATAAAATTCATTTTCTAAAAACGAATTTGGTTCGTATTCATAATATGGTACTACATTACGGCAGTCAATAAATTTATGTTTAATTACCAAACTTTGATGAATTATTTTTAAAACCTGATTGTGTCTAAAAGTGTATTCGGAAGGCGCTAATATAGAACATTCCGATATAATATGTTCTATAGTTTCCGGAAAAGCCAAACATTTTCTTCATAAATCATCAATTTAATTTCTATCTTTGATTACATACTTCCTATAATTTTTAGTATTAATGACTCTATCCTGAATCGCAAGCATAAGTCCTTCTATTTCTGCGCTCAATTATCCAATACTCAACCATTTGTTTGACGAAAGTTTGTCAACATACGTTTGGTTGAGATAATTGAAGTGTTTGGCGTGAATAATTTTATTTGACCAGGAATCTAATAATTCCTGGTTGGTATTTAAAAGAATGTTGGCATTATCGTCGTATAAATTTAAAGGTGTAATGTTTCTATCTGCCTTGCAAATTATTTTGTGCATTTCTGAACTATTAGCTTTCCTATGGAAAAAAGTTCTTAGCATTTCTACCTGATTGTATTTCAAAGAAGTTATTTTGACTATACCTCTACCTCCTAAATTTCTAGGTAAATTAATTCGTTCTATAGCTGAATTTGGATGATGGCAATTAAACTTTGTTAACGTAGTTCTAATTAATCGTTCTAAGCTATCTAAATCTGTATTAGACCATTTAATTATGCCAAATGAGTACGTTAATAAAGGTATTGCCCAAGTATTTATTGCCTTTACTAAATTTTTAGCAGATAGATTGCATTTTAAAATTTTTCTGACTCTACTTTGAAATTTAATCCTAATATCATTTTTAATACTAGTATGATCATCTATTCGATTGCGGGTATCCTAAATATTTATAAACCTCATCCCCTTTCATACTTTTAATTTTGAAATTTCTAAATATACCTTCGTCTCCGTCTACAATTTTGCCTTTCTCTATATGGATCGTTCTACATTTATCTAAACCAAAAGTCATTTTAATATCATCTGAAAAAATTTTAACTACCTTAATCATTTTCTCTAAATTAGGTTCAGAATTCGAATATAATTTTATATCATCCATAAATAATAAATGCGAAATTATACTACTTTCTCTAGTATTACCTTTAATTTTTATTCCAAACTTGCTTTTAATTAACATTTTAGATAGAGGATTCAATGCTAAGCAAAACCATAGAGGACTCAATGAGTCACCTTGAAAAATCTCTTTTTTTATTGAAATGCCCGGTACTACTATTTTCTGACCTTTTAAATTGACAAATAAATCTGTATTCCAAAAGGTCATAATATTTTCGAAAAAGCTTATAATAATCGGTTAATTTTATAAATACTCAATATTTTGATCAGCCACGAGTGCGGGACACTATCGAAAGTCTTTTGGTAGTCTATATAGCAAGAATGTAAATTACGCTTTTGAGTTTGAATCTGTTTAAGAATTACAGAATCAATAACTAATTGTTCTTTACATCCCATATGTTTTCTGCGACAACCTTTTTGTTGTTCAGATAAAATATGTTTTTCATCTAAATGAGCATATATTAAATCTGTCAAGCAAGAGGTTAAAATTTTGTATATTGTCGGTAAACATGTAATGGGTCTATACTGGGAGGGATTATTAATATTTTCGCTTTTAGGCAACATATAAGTTATGCCCCTAGTAAGAAAATTTGGAAAATTTTGAGGTTGTTTGACAAATTTAGAAAGATTTTTTGCTAAAAGAGGATGTAAAGTAGTCAGACGTTTGTACCAAAAATTATGTATCCAATCGCAACCCGCGGCTTTCCAATTATGAGTATTTTTAATAATTTTGGCTAACAATTCAACCGATATATCAGAAAAACTCATTTATTCAATGTCTGAACAATTGAGTTCTTCATTTTCTATCCAGGGACCTGATTCATTATGTTTTATATCTGTACTCCAAATTTGTGTCCAAAAATCGCGCATATCTGATTCAGATGGTAACGGAATATTATTATTCGAAATAATATTTTGTTTGTCGTCAAGTTTGGAATAAAATATTTTCTCATTTTTCTGGAATAATCTATTATTTTTTTTTTATTATAGGTATAATTATATCTTTTTAATCTACTAGCTTTTATAGCTAATTTTTGTTTTAATAAATCCAATAAATCATTGATTATATTTTCATTATTATTACTATCAATGCTAAAACCAAATTTTCTCCCAATTTCATCTACATGCCTCAAAATTAAGAGTATCATTTATCTCACAATTTTTAAATTGATTTTTAACATATTTTTTTAATAGTAGGACGATCTTATATAATAACGAAAATTTGCTTAATGCTTGGCTTTGATACTAATTCTATACCATTTATTAATTTTCTGTACAATACTATTTATCAAATATTCTATAGGTACTATTTATCAAAAGCAAATTTAATCATCAAATGATCATTGAGCATTATTTATTGTTCTAAATCACATTATGTAAAATCTCTCTTATAGATAAGATAACAACATGTAAGTCTAAGAGTAAAATACTTTTTAATCTAGTATTACACTTAAAGATAGTAACAAAAACTTTGGCAGTCTAGATTTAATTATTTTTATGCAAAAATTTTATAATTACAGTCAGCTGAACATTCGGGACATTTAAATAATTCGTTTTATAATTTATTTAAATTGTTTGCAATTGGACAGGACACTGAGACCAGGATCCTGAGAATTTCTGACTGAAAGTTTATAACATTTTTTTTTTAATTTTTGGCCGAGCCACCGAAAATTCCTTAGTTTGTAGAACTACCCATATATACTAGCAGTTAAAAACCCGCTCCGCAGGCTTTTGCTGCTGGTCTTGCGGGCGGCTTTTGGTTGGGCTTCGCCCAGTTAGTGTTGGACCATTTTATTCCAATAGGAATAGGAAATGGTGTCAAAAATAGCCTGTTCCTCGGATCCACTGTCATCGTGTGATAGTTACCGGTACAAAGTAACCGAGAGAGGAAATGACGCCGTATGTAATATTTAATCGCACGATACAACTATGTATGCTATCAACGTGTCAACCTTCCCGAATCTGGAAAGATGCATTAATAATATATATTGGTTTTTGGCAAGTTACAGGGAGAAATTAACCCCTTTGTCTTGCAAACTGTAGTAATGTCACCTGATGGATTATTTTTTTTTACCCGATGTGCGGGCTACCTTGGGCAAGATGAAGGGCGTTAATAATATTTTTTTTGTATATATTTATTTTTTTGACTGTTTGATATCTGTATGTGGTAAACATATTGTATAGATACATATACACACATACTTACAAACAAATTTACGTGCACTCACGCATGTATGTATATACATATATGTATACCATATGTTTACCATAATAAATATATGTATATAGACATATTTATATTTTTTTATATATAAGAACACAAATGTAAATTTTTATTTTAGCCCGCGCATCAAGGTGGGTGAAGGATGGATATGGGTAGGCGGTGGAGGGGGTTGTCATCGGGACTAAATTGCCCGAGACATGAGATGCTGGGGTTTGGATTTGAAGCAAGTTTGGAGAAAAATGTTTTGGCTAGTTCTATGTGTTTTTTCAGTGGAGGGATTTTCGTGCCTGAATTAATAATGCTGTTTCGGACGAACCAAGGGCTTTTGGTGAATCTTCTAAGCAAGACATTTTGGAGGGTTTCTAAACTCTTAGTATTGCTTGTGGCCCAAATTGGGGCGGCGTAGGTCATGATGGGTCGCAATTTTGATTTGTAAATGAGAATTTTGTTCTGAAGTGACGTTTGACTGTTATAATTTAAAAGCGGGTAAAGGGCTGCAGCAGCGTTTTTGGTTTTTTTAATTGTGTGTTTGATGTGTGTGTGCCACGTGAGTTTTTTGTCGAGTGTGACTCCAAGGTATTTAACGTTGTTTTGCCAGGGTATTGCTTGGCCGTACATGGTAACGTGACCCTTAGGAGTGCTGCGAACCTTTCTTCGTCAGAAAAAATGGCAGCGCTCTTGGAAGGGTTCACGTATTGACGTGAACCCTTCCAAGAGCGCCATTTGTTATAAAAATCTTGGAGTATGTTTATGTTGTGTTGTAAGCAAAATGTGATCATCCTGTGGAACTGTATCGAACCACAATGGCGGTGTCGTCAGCGTACAAGGCTTTATACGAATGTTGGTTCTCCGTGATTGGAATGTCATGTATGTATATATTGAAGAGGATGGGGGAAAGCAGAGACCCTTGCGGGACGCTTGCTGTCATGAATCTGGGCGTTGAGAGCGCGTCTCGGACCTTTACTTGAAAAGTCCGGAGCCGAAGAAATGATTTTAAGACACCGAGGAGTTGGGGGTCGATGCCCGTGTTGTGCAATTTGAGAAGCAGGCCGTTTGACCATACTTTGTCGAAGGCTTTGGCCTTTTCCAGGAAAATGGCGCCAGTGGACCGTTGGGAGTTGAAGCCGCCGAGGATCAGTTCGGAAACTCTGAGCAGTTGATGAAGGGTTGAGTGTTGAGATCTGAAGCCATGTTGTTCATTGGGAAGGGTTGCCACCTTGTGAATATGCTTTAAGAGCCGAGTGAGGAGAATTTTTTCGAATATTTTGCCAATATTTGAGAGAAGGCTGATTGGACGATGGTTCTCACAGAATTTGGGGTCCTTTCTAGGTTTTGGGATTAGATAAGGCTCACAATGGCGAAAATGCTTTTAGGGGGAAGGGCTTTAAGGGCAAAGTTTGTAATGCCATCTGGACCCGGAGCTTTTTTGTTGCTCCGGTGTTTTATGGCCCTTCGGACTTCTGATGGGGTGGTGAAATGTACATTTGTACCGGGAAGGGAGTCGAAAATTATGTCTATTTGGTGGTTGACTTTTGTTATATGGGCTGGGTCGGTGTGCTTTGAGCTGGGGCTAAATTGAAATTCAAGGTTATCAGCAAACGCCTCCGATTTATCTTGATCGTCAAATATGAGGCCGTTTTCGGTATGAATGGGGTGGTTTGGGGATAGGGTAGTTTGGAGAGATTAACATAACTTCCACAAGGAGCCGTCCTGTGGGTTTATATCTTGAATCTTTTTATTCCAGGTGGAGTATGAAAGCTCGGAAAGTTTTTTTCTAATAAGTGCTTGAATTCTATTGATTGTCTTTTTGACCGAGGGATTTTGGTTTCTGTGCCAGTGACGACGAAGATTGTTTTTTGTAGAGATCAGTCCCTGGATGTCGATTGAGAGGTCTCTTTTGAGATTAAGGGGTAACGTTCAGGAATAGTTTTAGAGGCGTCGGTGATGGAAGATATGATTATCTCGGCAAAGTTGCCTTGTCTAGTTCGGGGCCGTCAGAAATATTTTTAGGGATGACAGTTTTTTCCTCAACTCTGTGAGTGAAATACGTTCAATCAGTTTTTATAGATTTGCGGGGTGGATAGATTTTATAGATGATGGAGTGGAGAGTTGATTAAGAGTGAGCAAAACGGGATTATGGTCTGAGCTTAGGTCATTTATGGTTTCGATATTGTAGACCCAGGGTAATTTGTGGAGGAGTGCAATGTTCAGAACATCGGGACTAGCCCCGGAGTTCGGAAAATGTGTGTATGTAATGTGTGTAAAAAATGTGTCTCCGCGATGGAGAGTTCAGGATGTGCGCCAGCGTACCTGCTTAAGATACGCCCGTTTGTGTTAGTAATCCTGCTATTCCAATTCGAGTGCTTTGAGTTAAAGTTCCCCGCGAGAATAGTAGGAGTGTGGCTGTCGAGGAGAGTATCAAGGTCTTTTGGATCAAGCTTATCTTGCGGACGGTGGTAGATGGAGTTTATTCTCAATGGGCCTGAATGTTTTGTATAGATTGTGATTGAAGTTGACTCAATTGATGACAACGTAGGTGTAATGTTGTGTTTGTGGGCAATTTTTGATTTCACGAAAATGGCAGTACCACCTCCTCTAGTGTGTTGTTGGTCGTTTCTATATAATGTATAGTTTGAAAGTTTTGGCGTTTGTGATGGGTTGAGGTGAGTTTCATTAATGAGTAAAACGTCGAGAGCGTGTGTATTTGCAAAAATACGTAATTCGTGTAAATTCTTTAAGAGACCATTAGCATTCCAAAATGCCATGCGTAGCGCGGAGGGCAAGGTAGTAGAGCTAGCCATTTATTCTGAAAAAAAGTGAAAAAATCTGAGGGGCGGCGGAAAAAATGATCGATATGTAGTCTGCCGGCGAGGTGGCAGACTGAAATTTGGTGATGAGGTCGGAAAGGAGATCGCCGACCTTGGAAAAATTGAAATTTTTGAAAAATTCAAAAATGTTGAAGGGGGCGGCAGGAGGTGTGTGTGAGGTTGACGTTGAGGGATCTGGGGAGGGGGGTGTGGGCGTTAGTGGGGTTTGGGCAGTGGCCCGCGCGTACGATAAATAGGGATTTGTATTATGCGAGGTGAAAGTGACATTACGTACGTTTTGTAAGATGGGTTGTGGAGACGGTCTTTTCGGGCATTCCTTATAATTTGCCGGATGGGCTCCAGCACAGTTTACGCAGGTGGCGGGACCATCTTCCCTCTGTTTTTTGCATTCCTGTGTAAAATGGTCACCCGCGTACTTGACGCAGCGGGGGGCAGGTGGCACATCATAGACGAGTGTCCAAAATGCTGGCAACGGTGACACTGGGAGGGGGCAGTTTTCTTATTTAAGTACTGCACTCTTATTTTCAGGTGAAAGAGGGATGTGAGGGAAAAAATTTTTTGTCCAGCTTCACCATGATCCAGTTGGATGAGGACGAGTGGAATATTTTTTCTTTCTGGCCCGAATCTCATCCGAGTTACAGATTTGACTGGGAGGTTGAGATCTAATAGCTCCAGGTGGACCTCGTCTTCACTAATGGATGTCGGAATTCCTCGCAAAACCGTCTTAGTTAATTTGTCTTCTGCAAACTGGAAGGTGTGGAAGGGGGTTGTGTCCTCCTGGAGCATCTTTGTTGCCAGTAGGAAGCTGGCGGAGTCGGCGGTATTGAGGACCACCCCTGTTGGAATAGCCTTAGCGTTAGAAATAATAACTCCAGCGGTTAAGAGGCGTTTTTCCAAGAGGCTCCAATTTTTTTCCGATTTTATAAAAATTGTAGGGATCCTAATAGGTCTTTTTCTCGAGGTATCGCCGCTTTCATTAGCGGTGGAGTCAGACACGGTATTTATAACTGGCGGTGGAACAATTTCATCGTCCGTAGCGAGGGGGGAGAAACGGTTTGAAGTTTTTATTACTTCAGTTGTCGGAGGAGGAAAAGCGCATGCTCTTTGTTTTTTATGAGCTAGAGTCACCCATAGCGGAGGAAATGAGTTAACGGAAGAGGATGGAGCGGTTGATGTTGAACTGGAGGCGGTTGTCGTAGTGGTGGGAGCTGTTAAAGTAGGAGTAGAGATCAAGGTGGGTGTGGAGGCGGTGGTCAGAGACGTAGTGAGGTGGGAGTGGTTGTGGTTTTTGAGGAGTAGTCGGAGACGTCTTCTTCACTCCCAAAGTGCTTTCGGTAAAGAGCAGTTGAGCGTCTGGACCTCGTTAACTTAGATTTTTTTGCCAAAAATTCTTCGAGCTGTGCTTCCGTCGCACCCACAGCGGCAAGTTATTGGTGGAGTATAGACATCGAATCCAGGATCTTGTGCGTAGGTCAAATAGTGATGAAGGTAGAAAGTGGAAGGTCAATGTGTAAGCGGGGGTCTGCAGGCTTGGATTTTGTTAAAAATGAAAACACAACACTGCTTTAAAAGCTGACAGTTCAATAATTTTGTAACCATGAAAATTTGTTTTGTTTGGAAACTGATAGAACGAAATAATATGAGAATGGAAGGAAACAAAAGAACAAGATGACGCGAAGTATGATGATAAGAAAATAAACTGTTCGGATCGCGATGCACTGATCGGAGCTCGATTTTTAAACGTGTTGCTTCCTTGAGTAACGAAAGCGGACTGATGCATTAATTCCATAAATCCGCAAATATATACCTAGAGGGGAATTTTCTACATGCGAGCTGCTGACGGAAGAAGCCACATCTTGAGACAGATTCTTGAATTAAAAACCGAATTACAACGGTAGCTTTGCTTCAAATTTCGCGAACACAGCGATGTTATTTGTGGCGCGGCGATAAGGCGTGGCGTCAGATATTCTATCGAAGTGGGGTTCTGAAATTCAACCACGCGCAGATTCTAGGCTATTATTATTGTTTGACCAGCAGTTAAAAACCCGCTCCGCAGGCTTTGGTTCGGCTTCGCCTAGTTAGTGTTGGTGAACATTTTATAAATAGGAACTAGTTCCAAAATTAGCCCGTTTCTCGTATCCACTGTCAGTGATGACGTTAAAGTAACCGGGATGGGCGATGATCTCATATGTAAGAGAGAGAAAAATCACTTTTTCATCTTCAAAAATATTCTACTAATCTCAGACAAAATGCTTTTATATTCAGAACATGCAATGTATTTGATAAGAATTTTAATAATATAGACATATTCTCATGTAATTTAAGTTCCTTAAAAAAGTATGTCATAGCCAACATTAAATAATTTTTTGACCGTGTTGCAAGTTACCATAATATTGCTGTGAATCCTTTCCAGTTGCATACTTGTCATTCGACTTAACTATTGAGTTGTGGGTGTGTACAATGTACATATTATTATTATTGCTGTTGTGAAGTGAGAATACTCCATGTTGAAATTTAGTAAGCAGGTTATTATAGTTTATATTGTGTTTTTATATCTTTTTTTTGAATAATTTTTATATTTTTAAGTTCTTACGGGTACAGGACCCTTACTTTTTTGTTTTACTTTTTAATTATGTGAAAATCTATCATTGGATTTTATGTATATTTTTAAGGTTATTATTATAAGTGTAATATATCTGTTGATTTTCCAAAATAAATAAAAATAAAAATGAATAAATAAAAGTAATATACGCCGCTAGATGCAACTGAATATTACCGTCAAACCTTTCAAAAATTAGTCCATTCCTTGTATCCGCTGTCAACCAGTGATGGGCGATGGCTTGTCAACGGTACAAAGTGACCGGAACGGGCAAGGATGTCACATGTCAATTTTTTTTTTTTTTTTTTAAAGTTTTCTTTATTCATTGAAATGTTGGTTACATAAATTTTAGAATTTTTCGACCACCATGCTAGGCACATGCCCGTGTTGTTTATTATTAGATTCTCGAGATTCACAAATACGTAGAACTTATACCTAGAGGGGGCACACATCTATGCGTCCTGCCGACGGAAGTAGCCACATCTTGTGTCGAATTCTTGAACTAAAAATCGAACAACAACGGTAGCTTTGCTAAAAAATTCCGCGTACACAGATATTATTTGGGACATGTGTGGCGTCAACATGCAATCGAAACTGGGTTCTGAAAATGGTTCACGCAGATCGAAGGTGTAATATTTCACTTCCATCACCAAATGAGGGTTAATACTTTTCTTAAACCTTTCTCCTGACTGTGATTAAATAATTTACTCGTTTCTTATGTGCATGGTATAGGATGGGAAAATTCCTCCCCTTACCTCACATAAGCCTTCATGAAATTTTCTCCTGACCTCTTAATTATAGGGTGCTTCTTTAAACTCCCCAGTACTATACATCTGTATAGATATATGTTCTTAACTTTTGTTTACTTCATTTACGACATTGAACTTAAAATTTCACGTATTTATTTTGTAAGTAGACCTCACCATACGTTGTGAATCTTTTTTTTTTCATAAAAAATGAACGGCGCGAAGGCCTTCAGGTTGTCTGATCAGACAATCGGATGGAGAAATCGGATGTATGCGCCCAGCCTTATTATCTGTTGTGGTAAACTGGTTCCAACTATTTTGGAACGCCCGCCCGCAGTCTCCTCATTCCCCGCAGAAATCTTTCGATAAAATACACCACTACTGTGTTTTGGCAGGATTAGACCCCGCCATGCCGGGCTGGTTTCCCTGGACCGGTCGCATCTGCTCCTCCGACGCCGACTATGTGGAGATCATCCACACCAGCTACTTCGGCTTGAAGTTGCCGCTGGGCCACACCGACTTCTACCCCAACGGTGGCTTGGAACAGCCCGGCGGCGACGCGCACGCCCGCTCCTATAAGTTATTTGCCTGTTCTCTGGACAACAAGCACTTCAAGGCCCAAGAGTGTAGCGGCTACTATGCGGCTGTCGTGGGACAGACCATGGGAAACAGCCATCTCCACATGGGAGGCTCCAAACCAAAATCTTCGTGAGTAACTATAAGATATACATTTTAATACGTTGATCTTGTCCACAGAATAAACAATCCAGAGATGCGCCATTTTCTAAAATTAGGGCGAAAGAAACGAACCAACACAGGTGAATTGAGGGCGTAAATGTGCTTTCGCTGACAGGGCACTTTAAATGTCGTTAAATTTCCAAACAAATAAGACATGATCTTGGTTTGCCACCGGGTCAAAATATATATAATGGAATATGCTTTAGGGCTGGTTAATACCTAGACCAGCCAATCAGTACCAACCCATTAGTCTATCCAGATAGACCTCGATCCATAACTTTCGGTAACTTCTCATTGTTCTCTAGCATGTCTGCAGATCGCAAACGAATAAATAACGCGCACGTCCCGGTTAGACGAGTGGTCTGGTTTCGAGTCCCAGTGGCGACAATTGTCTTTTTCTATTTTTCTGTGTCTTGTTCTCTTCCATATTTTCGTTTAGATTATTATTGTTATCTTCTTCTTCAATTAATAAATAACCGTTCACAATGATTAAGCATTCTTAATATATTCGATGTCAACTGTTGTTTGTGCGTTAGCGATCTGTTGTTGTCCTAAGGAACAACGATGAGAAGTTACCGAAAGTCATCGATACAATCCTTATCAATAGACCGTACTAGTCAATGCCAACAATGGCGTTCTTTTGTTGCCGTTTATAATTTGTATGTATGTTGTTGCCAAAAAATTATAAATTTGGGTGAATAAACACAACAATTATTATTCTCAGAAAAATATTAAAAATAATCATAAACATTTAAAAAAAGTATTTAAACGAATCATAAAAATTATTACAAATAAACCGAGACATTTTTTATTTATAATTTTATAGATTCTAATATGCCTCGAAGAGGTGAATCATTTAAATTTACTGAATTTATAACTACTGTTCGTTTTACAAATTGTTGTGTTCACACAATCAGGTTCTCCAACTCGTCCTGGAAGGAGATTGCTTCTTGGGAAGAAATAGAGTTATTTTTAGTTGATCTGGGATTTATTTAATACTTCGCGTATTACAAGTTGAGTCATGGGGCGAGGCTTGTCTATAAATATTTATTATCTATAAACTTTTTTTTTTAGACAAAAGTAGTACCCGATAAGTCGGATACTACTTTTAAACTTAAAAAAAAAAAAAAAAACTTTTTCTTTTAGATTTTAGGTAAAACTTTTTCTTTTAGACGAAAATAGTACCCGATAAATCAGGTACTACTTTTGTCTAAAAGAAAAAGATCTCAACGCCAAACATATTTGGCGTTGAGATCTCCTCCTAGAACAACAATGGGGCGCAAATTAAGTAATCTATCCAAATCTTCTTTCACCAGAAGGTTGACCTGTTGCATTAGGCGGCGATGAAGGTATGCTTCAGCTTCGGAGTAGGGATTCTTGAAGATGTGATGGATTGACGAACGAATATGGCGGTACCTCCGCCTCCTCCTCCCGGCCGATCGTCTCAGTGAATTTCACGTATATAATCTCCATCCAGATAACCTAAAAACGGAAAAGAATATAAAAACCTTTAAAAAAAAACTATTTAAACTTAAGATGTTGGAAAAAAAATAAAAACTACTATACTATATATGCTCTGTATTTAAGTTAAGAAAGCGAAATATTATATTTCTTTTAACTTAATAATTTAAAAAAAAAATTTCAAATCCGGGCACTCTCAGCGTAATGTCGTGTTTTAAACGTGTTTCAGATATAAGAATTATATCCGTGTTTGTGCTGTTTGCCAGAGCGAGCAGTTCATAAGTCTTGAAGCGGGTGCCGTTGTTATTTTTTAGGAGGACGTTTAACACCTCAGGATTAAACATTGAAAAATCATCGCCTTCTCAAGAGGGCCAGAGCAGCTGGTCAGCTGTGGATTAATCCCTGGAGCGGGGCCATCATCATTGCGGCGTCGTCATCTTCGGCGGCTGACTCTCTTGAGGCTGCTGCATGCGGGGATGCGAGCGGGGTTGCGGCTCGGGCTGCGGCTGGGGTTGCGGCTCGGGCTGCGGCTCGGGCTGCGGTTTGGGCTGCTGTCAGGCTTGGCAGGCTTTCTGGGCATGGGGAATTCAGGGGTCGGCTTCATAGCTTTTTTTGAGGTGATAACGTCTTATAAATCGATGCTGCACCGGCTGCATGTTCGAAAAAGCATGACTCATTGTCACGTTCCGCCTGAGCCTAGCGTGAAAGTGAGCGGGCGGAACATGCAATAGAGAGGCACGATCGGCCTTTTTTGGTTTCAGTCGCTCATGACCTGTCTAGCAAAACGCTACAATCGGCACAAATTATAGTCTACGGCGCAACATATTTATTTATTGACTTCCAAGTATAAGTAGTAGGAAATATAGTACTAAGTCCTATATTTCCTTAGCACGGTTAGTGGGAGAATGTCTGTATGTATCGTCAGAGGAAGAGTAACATTCTTCCATATCAGAATCTTCGTAGTGTCTTCCTGGGTTGGGAGAGGGTAGCCGCCGCGGCGGCTCTAGGAGAGTGGCGACTGGTTTGGAGCTACGCTTTGAGAAGCCATTTCATGCCGGATTAAATAATTTAGGTGGATTTTTTCCTCCGGGATAGATCTTTATTGATTCTAGCAAACATAAAAGCCGCTAGGTTATTTTCGTAGGCGCTCATGATTTTAGGGTTGGAATTTGAATAGCAACAGGCTGGGAATGCTTTTAGTCTGTTGGAAATACCCGTTTGAACAATGGAACTTTATGAGTCTCTAATGGGGGGTAAAACCGAGTGTAAAGTGCTTTTAATTAATAAAGGCTATAACTGTCCGTGAGGTGATTAGTGCGTTCTGAGGGCGTTTGAAAATTGGGCCGGGGAAAAACGCAGCAAAAGTGAATTTTACAAGATTATTTAATTTATATGACGTTGGTAGGAGGTGAATAAAATTTTTGAACTCTGACAAACAAACAATATCACAAGTACAAGTAAGTCCAAATACTCTCTCCAGAGATGATGTAAAGATTTCTGCTGTGGACGTTGTCTGCTGTTGGATGCTCAGCGCTGATTTTGTGGTTTATCCAGGAATCGGGACAGTCCTACTCTTCTTTCAGACGGGGAACCAAGACGTGGATTATAAACCATTAAAGTTCACAGCACTTGCACTTGAGTTTGTAAAACGGATAACGTTTGAATCGCTGAAGATAAATTTAATTTCGACACATAAACGCGTGGTTGCGTAGATTACGTGCGAAGAATCGGCACTTGACGCGAATAATCTCCGAAGGAGCAAACACGAAAGGACTGACTTTGTAACTAGATAACTGTATTAAAAACACAATGGTTGGTGAAGTCGCTACGTTTAGACGCATAGCTGTTGACGGTTCGGCAGGTGAATCGAGACTCTAGTATCTTTATAATTCGAGAGTATATTTATATACCCCGTTTAGGTGTGCTCATTCTGTAATTGAGGCATTACAGAAATTTCTTTTGAATACTTTCAATATTTTCTTTATATATATATTTCCTTTCATGGAGGTTCAGTATTCGAGTTGAGAACGGACCAGCGTGTAGTAAAAAAAAGATAGGTTTTTGGTTTTCGAAACTCGCGGCTGTTTCTGATGACAAATCCTAGCATGCAGTTAGCTTTATTCACAATATTTTCAATGGGCGCATCAAAATGGAGTTTGGAATAAAAAAATACGCCTAGATCTCTTATACAGTAAACGCGCTCGAGTAAATAATTACCAATATAATAATTGTGTATAATAGCGTTGTGATTGTTATTAAAGCTTATTTGTTTATATTTGTTGTAACTAAGATACATTTTTTTCGTTGCAAAATGCTTTGAACCTTACTGTCTTCAATTTTCTATAGGAAAAACTCTCTTTTTATAACTTTTGAAGGTTATTCCCATCAACGTAATATATCATAGAAGAAGAAGATAACACTTATTATCTAAATGAAAATATAAAAGAAAACAAGACACAGAAAACAGAAAAAAAAACAGAAAAAAACAATGGTCGCAACTGGGACTCGAACCCAGAACCTCTCGTCTAACCGGGACGTGCGCGTTTTCAAATTTCGCTATTGCCACCTTCTGTCAAACCGTCATATTTGTCAATCTCATATTTCAAATATTTAGAATCATTAATATTATCTTCAACTGGTTCTTTTTCCATATTATAGGCTACTCTTTTTATTGGAAACAATCATTCAAAGAATTGGTTTGTAACCTGAATAGCGTCTCGGATAAATGTATCCGAATTTATTCTTATGGAACTATTGACTTTATGAAAGTCTAAATGAATATTCAATTTTCTATGAGAAAAACTCTCTTTTTATAACTTTTGAAGGTTATTCCCATCAACGTAATATATCATTGAAGAAGAAGATAACATTTATAATCGAAATGAAAACATGAAAGAAAACAAGACACAAAAAACAGAAAAAAACAATGGTCGCAACTGGGACTCGAACCCAGTTTTAGACTCGAAACTTGTTTTCTTTCATATTTTCATTTAGATAGATTATAAGTGTTATCTTCTTCTTCAATGATACTTACTAAGTCTCTTTGAATGAGCAGACAATTGTTTAGATTCCTAACAACGGCAAATATTTTTATGTCATCGGCGTACAAAAAATGCATGAAACATTTATTAACAGTCTTAATAAGAAACACATCAATTTATTTTATTTATTTCTCTATATATTACAGTATTTACCTATAGATCAATTTCGAAAACATTTTTACATAATATATTTTGTAATTTTATTATGTTGGGTGTAAGGTAGGTTTTTGAAGGTGAAACTGTGGATAGGTATTGTTGTATGTTTCGTGAACACCTCACTAGGAGAACCTGTGCTGAGGTGTATTGTATAGGTATATCAATGGTATATTGTATAGTATAGGTATAGGTATATCAATAGGTATATCAATGTATTCATATTTATGAAAAAATATCTTTATTTGTTTCAGAAAGGGCATTTTCTACATAAAGACTTCCGACAAGAAGCCTTACCACATCCTCAATTAATTCTTAACCCGCTCACCCACTACTCTCCAGATAAACAAGATGGAACTTTAAAAAAAAAATAACTTTGTTTTAATAAATATCCCAAAATTTGCATTCACCATATAGTTATTATTTAAAAAATTTCTTATGAAAACCTCCACATCCGATTCGAAAACCGGATCGGTAATAAAAATAGGCCATGCCCTTCCGCGCCTGCCGGTCGATCCGGTCCGACAATCGGATCAAATCGGACGAAAAAGAGCGTGGCCCCGGTTTTATTACCTTTCCGACTTTCGACAGGTGGCAAATGAGTATTGTTACATAACTACTCATCACCGCAGTGGAAACGTTTCAATGCCTATACAATAATTTTATTATTTAATTTTTTTAAAACAGATTAATTTGTAAACAAGTTCTGCTGTGTAATTATTATGACCACAATGCTTGTCAGAAATAGCCTGAATGCTATTACTGATAAGCACTAATTTGGAATGCGGATATGAGTACCGCCGCCCCAGGACCATTTATTGGAAAACCAACACCCCTGCCGAGGGTCACCCCAAGTGGTTTGCTACGTTTGGTGTTTTGGCAGAGGTGCCCGAGTCCATGGGGTGAGGTTTGACTAAGTCTTGGAGGCCAATGTGTTTGTCCACCTATTGCATGGTGGGCCGGATCGAGAGAGATTGTTTGAGGGTGGTCTAACCATTTTTAATGCGAATACCTCACAAGAGCCTCAGTTGCTCACGTCTGGAGCCATGAGACTATGGCATCCCCAATCGAGGTATGTTGTGAGGCTGAAAGTATTAGGGAGGGGAAGGAGATGGAGAAGAGGGAGGTGGACAAGAACATGGTTATTCAAATCTTACCAGATTGGTTACCACCAAACACGGCTAAAGCCATTTCATTCAGTTCTGAATGGTGTTCTTACTCCAGGGCGATACTGAGAGTATCTTCCACTCTGGAACGTGCCGCAAATAAACTATCTATTATTTTTAAATGAATTTATTGTGAAATAATACAAATCAATCAAATAAAATTTATTTTCCAACGCCGGGATTCGATCCCGCGACCTTCGGATTGCGAGTCAAGATCCTCACCCCTAGACCACCCCTTACCCCTAAACCTCTCCAGCCGCTCTCTCTCGACTCATCGCCTTGCACAGCAGTTCGAGGGATGGATTCGTACGTCCGTCACTCCTGGATCCCAGATTCCTACCCACCCCTTATACACTTTTCTTTTCCAGAACTTCCTATCCTTAAAAACACCCTCCACACAGCATCCCCAAATATGACCCGGCCCTGAAAGAGATTATTTTCTTCAGGGCCTCCTGAGGAAAATAATAATAACTGCAGCTCCCAATATGAAAAGTCCTGAGGGAAAATAAATACCCTCAGTGCCTATGATAATTGGTTTGGCTATGTGGAGGGTCTTTTTGAGGAAACGAAGGAGACGGAGTTCTGGAAAGGAAAATGGTATAAGATTTGGGTAGGAATCTTGGGTTCAGTGTGTTCAGGTCATCCACCGCCAAGACATAGACAAATCTCACCCCATGAACCCGGACCCTCCTGCTAAGTTACCAAACGTAATGAACCGTTTTGGGAGACCTACGACAAGGGGGTTGATTTTCCATTGAGTGGTTCCCGGGTGGCGGTACCCATTCCCGCCTTCAATGATTGTATTGAATATACAAATTCAAATCTAAACAGGCCGTCCGCCGCCAAGACCTAGACAAACCTCACCTCATGAACTCGGACACCCCTTAGTTATCAAACGTCACGAACCGTTTAAGGAGACCTAAGACAGGTGTTGGTTATCAATTGAATGGTTCCCGGGTAGCGGTACCCATTCCCGCCTTCCAAGTTAAATTTTTATTAAATGTGCAAATTTAAATCTATACAGGTCATCTAATGAACCTGGACACCCCTGCTAACTTACTAAACGTAACGAACCGTTTGGATATCTAGATAGGGGTGTTGGTTATCCATTTAACGGTTATCCATTCCCGCCTTCCAAATTGAATTATTATTGAATAAACAAATTAAAATCTATACAGGTCATCCGCCACCAAGACCTAAACAAACCAAACCCCATGAATCCGGACACCCCTGCTAAGTTACCAAACGTAACGAACCGTTTAGGGAGACCTGTGACAGGGGTATTGGTTATCCAATGAATGGTTCCGGAGTGGCGGTACCCATTCCCGCCTCCAAATTGAATTTTTATTGAATAAACAAATTAATATCCAGGCGCGGCCCGTCCTAAAGTGCAATTGTGCGCCGAACTGCCAACAAAACTGAACAACATATTGAAGCCCATCGCATTCCGACGTTATATTTTTAATTATAAAATTGCGCATTTTCTTCAAACAAAATGAATGAGATATACGATTGTGTAGAGTGGATTGATATGTCTGTGTATTAGAATGGCTGGCGAAGGATCTTGATTTTGTGTTACTATCACTGCTTGAAAATGATAAAAATACATGTGGCATAGAAAGGAAAGGACTCACCGAAAGGATGAAAGAACTTGTAGGCTGGCTATGCCCTCGTTTGCTTTCTCTCCCATCTAACAGGCAAAAACAGCGATTGGCGCGAGTTTCGTTTATTTGATAATACACGGCGGAGTTATTTTTAATAGCGGTTCACAGATAGCGGAGCACAAAATGGTTATATATGTTGCGAGGGGCGTTTATTACAGACTGGGTAAGAATTGACGGATAGGCAATAGGGATAGGTAGGAAAGGAATAACAATATTAATACCAATCCCAAGCAGTGACAGTATGTATGCGTGCTATGTAGGTATGTGTATGGGCGTAACCACAAAATAAAAATAAAATTGACTATCTAAAAAATATACATGAATTTGGTGTACCAATTTCTCTAGAATAACTATCGCGGCCGAAAGTATTTGCTTCCCGCGCGCAATTAATATCGGCCAGGAACCGAGGTACGTACCATTCCGCGCTTTTCAGTAAAGCGCTCCGTTTGGGAATTATCATTTTGTATGAAGCCCTCAGCAACATGTCCAGACCGTCAAAACACACAATCGTATCGCAAAAATTGCTACTGCCTTGCGGCGCACGAAAATGACGGAAACGCCCGAAGAATTCCGAAGAAATTGTTCCGGCAAAATGACTATTCTTACGTAGGGTTTGAAAAATAAAGTAAATCCATTTTTTCTCCTGTAAAATGTAACGATGAGTCGACGGGTCAGCGGGTGCGATATTATCTTGATGAAGAGGGAACCGATTTGACATTGTCATTATTAGTTTTTGTCTTTTGTTTGTGTGCATTTTTGTCACATATTGCAAACTTCTTTAAAAACTGATGATTACTCAGTAAACCCCGCACCACAAAGAGAAACGTTTACTGAGTGTTGTTATTGTGTTATCATTCATTATATAGAAATATTCTGATTTCGCTGTTTGTAGTAATAAATAAATTTCGTTGCCTTTTTAAAATTAGTGATGTAATAATAAATGTGGATTATATTAAAAATAACCATATGGCTAGGCTCAGGCGGAACGTGACAATGAGTCATGCTTTTTCGAACATGCAGCCGGTGCAGCATCGATTAATAAGACGTTATCACGTGAAAAACATTTAATTATCAACCAAGATTTTAAATCCGCAAATTAAACTTTTACACTAAATTGTAAAAATAATAAATGGATAATTTGTAAAGCGCCCTTTTTGTGAATAATCACCTCAAGGGCACTGTAAGAGCTATGAGTTAAAAGGCTCTGTTTAATTTTATTTTTATTTATTTACCTACTTTTGTGTTACATTTTTTATGAATTACTTGGTGAACCGCCAAAAATTTAAGGCACCGGCCGCGCCTGTTAAAAAATATCTATGTAAGTAGTTCTACAAATTTAACTTGATAACAATAAATAAGTTTCAATCTGTGTAACGAAAGATTAAGAGAGTACCGTGCAAAGATAATAAAGGACTTAATACTATATTTCCTACTATTTACACTAGGAAGTCGAAAAATAAATTAATTGCGCCGTAGATTATATTTTGTGCCGATCGTAGCGTTTCGCCAGACAGGTTCTGAGCGACTGAAACCAAAATACGCCGACCGTGCCTTTCTATCGCTTCTTCCGACCTCTCGCTCGCACACTAGGCTCCGGCGGAACGTGACAATGAATCATGCTTTTTCGAACATGCAGCTCGATCATCGATTTATAAGACGTTATCACGTCAAAGTAAGGATATATTGCACTACCTTCTAATATTTTTTATATCTAATGTAAACCACAATGTATAACAGTTTTCAGCTGATGGCAGATATCAATTAACAGACGATCAAAATATTATCATCTGTTGGGATTAAAGGAATTAATCTAGGATATTAATCCTAGAGAAAGAAAGCTTTGTGTGAACTAATTCTATATAATTTCACATATTTGAAGCCACAAGTGAGGTTTCTGAAGGATCTCACCTCGGACCAATTTTTGACGTGATAACGTCTTATAAATCGATGAACACCGGCTGCATGCACAAAAAAGCATGACTCACTGTCACGTTCTGCCTGAGCCCAGCGTACAAGCGAGCGGGCGAAACAGCGATAGAGAGGCACGATCGGCCTTTTTTGGTTTCAGTCGCTCATGACCTGTCTAGCGGAGCGCTACATCAGCATAAAATATAATCTACGGCGAATTTATTTATTTATCTACTTCCTAGTATAAGAAGTAGCACGGTAGGTACTCTCTTAATCTTTCGTTATAAAGATTGATACTTATTTATTGTGTGATTATTGTAAAAGAGGTTTTCAGTTTGAAGCAGTAATATCTTTACTAGCTTTTGCCCGTTGCAGGCAACTAAGGGGTTAAAACACTATGCGATTGGACGTGTGAACGCGGGTGAAGCGAAGAGTGTGTGTTTAATAAAATAGGTGAAGAAAAAAACGATGTTTGTAATTCGTTACCCGTAACTTATAATTTACTGTTGCAAAAACTCCTACCACTGTGCCGCTTTGGTCGTCGACACTTTGAAAACGTCCCAGGAGCTTACCGTTCAATTCAGTACTGAACCAATCCAGCCGCCCGACTCAAGGCGTTCAATATATCATTTTATTTTAATTAGAAAAACCAATAGAGCCTTATCTCGAAAAAGGGTCCTCGGAATTTATCATTTAAGTTTTTCACTCAGCCCTTCGGATTGGGTAGGTCGAGACGCGTAATTTGATATCCATCTCGGGTACTGTAAGGTGTAATTTTGAAAAAAAAAATTTGGATTTTAGAAATTTTTTAATTTTGAAAAAAAAATTTTTGAATTTTTAATTATGGAAAAAAAAAATTTTGGATTTTGAAAATTTTTGAATTTAAAAAAAAAAATAATTGGATTTTGGAAATTTTTTAATATTGAAAAAAAAAAATTTTTGAATTTTTGAAATTTTTTTATTTGGAAAAAAAAATTTGGATTTTGGAAATTTTTGAATATTGAAAAAAATTTTTTTTTTGGATTTTCAAAATTTTTGAATTTTCAAAAAAAAAAAATTGGATTTAGGAAATTTTTTAATTTTCAAAAAAAAAATTTTGGATTTTGGAAATTTTTGAATTTTGAAAAAAAAAATTTTGATATTTGGAAATTTTTTAATTTTGGAAAAAAAAAAATTGTTTCTTGGAAATTTTTGAACAATTTTTGAAAACGGCGCTATAAAAATGTATGATTCAGAATTTTTCATAAACTAAAACTTAACCCATCTGGGGATGCCGTAGTCTCTGACTCCAGTCATAGTAGTTGGGACTCTTGTGCGGTATTCACATTAAAATTTAATTTAAAATGTATGAACGATTAGTTCTTGTACAGTATTCAAAAGATACCTACACCATTTGGCAAAAAAAATTGGACCATCTTTATTTAAATTTACTCATTTTATTAGAAATGTTCAGAATATATAGTATCCGAGTAGGTACCTACGGAAATCGTCAAAAAAAATTCGAGTGCAGTTTATGCGCGGTAGAAGTGAAACATTACCAAAACAATCTCTCAACCAATACTTTTTCATATGTCAACCAATATGTCAGTCTTTAGAAGTGACATCATATCAAAGCGGCTGATGGCAGCACAGTTGATGCCTCGCAGGTGCGTTAATCGTCAAATCCGTTCCATCCGAAATCCAAATCACAGCCGTGCTAAAGAAGTATCACTTCAAAAACTCCCGTCTTTGAATGTTTCTTTTTATTTAAATTCATATTTTTTTTTTTTTTGGTTTTAGGCAATTCACCCTGGAGAGAGTGCTTTGTGCCGGTAATATTTAAAATGGATAAGAAATTTCGGTTAATCTAATGGGAAAATAATAAAACAAATTAAATATTGGACTCATTTAGATCACTAAAACAAATTAAATATTGAATTCATTCAGGTTAATAAACTTACATAAAGCTGTATGAACACGAGAATTGTTAAGAGATAAAAGGTATGAAATGTTAAGGGGGGACTGGTGTGTGATTTTAATAAGCCGACGGTATATGTTCTTGAAAGATGAATGGTTTTTACAGTTAAAGAAAACGTGGTCGAGGGTTTCCTCCTCCACACCGCACTGGCAGAACGGATCATCTAAAACTCTAATTCTAGACAAGTGAGATGCAATTGAACAGTGGCCAATTCTCATTCTCGAGATACATGAAATGAATCGTTTTGAAAGTTTTTTACCGTGAAACCATGGCTTAGCAGGGATATGGTTTTGAATTCCCGCATAGAAAGATCCAGTTCTTATTTTGGAGACTGCCCAATTTTCTTCCCAGGCACGAGTCATATTAGATTTAAGAATCGGAAAGACATCGGATATAGGAATTCTAAAATTTAGTGGGATAGTTCCGGAATCTGAACCAGATTTGGCGAGAAAATCGGCCATCTCATTACCCTCGATACCCAAATGGGCAGGGACCCAGGCCAATATCGTCTCAAACCCAGATTCACTAAGAGAATTGAGAAGATTTTTTATTTTACATATAATATTGTCTTCCGGATAACGTAAAATATTTGACCTAATTTTAGTTAGAGCACTTAGCGAATCAGTACATAATAAGGCTCGATGAATGTTGAGAACCTGGATTTGATTTAGCGCTTGTTCAATTGCAAAGCATTCGGCTGTAAATATGGAAGCTTCTTTCGGTAATTTATAAGTGAGATTGATGTTGAATTCTGGACTATATATAGATGCTCCACATCTTTTATTTTCAAATTTGGAACCATCCGTGAAAAGGATGGAAAATCCAGGGAATTTCGAAGCCACTATGCTTTTAAAACAATCATCCACATTTTGAAATTTATTTGGGGAAGATAAAATATTCTTCGGAAAGACTGATGTTATTGTGTTCGGCATAAAAGTGATTGCCTTAAATGGAATATTGTATATAGGAAGATTGGGAACTTCTTGAAGATATTGGAGGGAAGATGATAGAGAATTATAGAGATGAAAACTTTTAATTAAGAGAGGAAAACATTGTTTTTCTCTCAATCTTTTGTTAGAATTCAAATTAACACTTAACCTATTAAGACTTTGTTTAATAGGATGATGTGATAACGATAAAGCCTTGAAAATATATTTATTGGCAAGGAATTGCCTTCTGAAATATAATGGAGGCTCCACACATTCCACCTGAAGAGCATTAATTGGAGAAGACTTCATAGCTCCAATAATCATTCTGAGGGCTTTTGATTGAATTCTTTCCATTTTCTTATCTAGATATTTAGGGAGTGGGTCAAAAAGGAATGAGCCATAATCCAAGTGGCTCCGAACTAGGGAATTATACATTAATTTAAGAGTGGTAGGGTGAGATCCCCACCATACTCTGGAAACTGCTCGCATCATATTAAGTCCCTTTTCACACTTTGTAGAAATTATCTGAATGTGTGGAAGCCAGGAAAGTTTATGGTTCAAAAGAAGACCAAGGAATTTGATTTGAGTAGCGGTTTGTAGAGGCACATTATCAAAAGAAATTGAGAATTGGGGAATTTTTCTTTTGCGCGTGAAAGCCACGACCCTTGTTTTAGATGCCGCCAGATTCATCCCATTTATTGACAACCAGCTTTTAATATATTGTAAAGCCAAATTCATTTCCTTAGCTGCAAGAATAATATTTTTATGTAACAAATATATAAGGATAACATCCGCAAAGTAAAGACGCTTGATAGAAAAAGGAATTACTGAGTCTAGGTCGCTTATATAAATATTAAACAACAGAGGACTAATAACAGAACCCTGGGGAAACCTCTCCATAGTTTGCGCCTTAAGCATTTAGAGGAAGACTCAATAATAATGGACCCATCTGAGAGCAAATTAATAATAAATTGGACTAATTTCGGGGGGATTTGTTTTTTAATTAGCTTTTCTTTCAAAACATTCAGTAAAACATCATCGTAAGCTGATGAAAGGTCAAGGAATGTGGCCAATGTATAAGAATTTAGGGATTGGGAAACTCGGATATCAGTTGTGAACAAACTTAAATTATCCATTGTAGATTTCTTTTTCCGAAAACCATACTGATTTGGTGAGATAATATCTTGACTTTCAACAAACCACTCTAATCTGTTCTTCATCAAACGCTCCGCTACTTTCATCAAACATGATGAAAGAGCAATAGGCCGATAAGACGAAATTTCAGATGGATTTTTTCCAGGTTTTAAAATGGGAATGATTTTTTGAGTTTTCCAATCATCCGGAATTAGTCCTGTTTCAAACATATTATTAATAAGAGATAAGAAATATTCAACCGCCATATCAGAAAATGATTTAATGAAACTATTAAGTATTCCATCGGGACCCGGAGCAGAGTCAGAAAGGGTTCTTATTACTAGTTTCATCTCATCAATGGAGAAAGGAGCATCTAGCCAGTTAGAGTGAGATGGATATGGCTTAATAGAAGGCATTTCTTCACATCCGGCCACTGATGGGGGGGCTATTTTATCCGCAAATCCTATAAGAATTTCTTCTGATATATGCTTGGTACTCGGCGGAGAATACGATGATCCGAATTTTTTTAAGCTAGACCAAACTGAAGATTGGGGAGTTTCCGGAGACAGGTTCTCACAGAACTTCCGCCATCCAGCGCGTTTTTTATTTTTCAAAATTCGTTTGGTTTCTGCCTGGGCTTTTTTAACTGATAAAAAATTTTCTAGTGTCATACACTTACGAAAAGAGGAAATTGCTTTTTTACGAGAGTTGACGGAGCGAGTGCATTCCTCGTCCCACCACGGATTAGAGTGTTTTATTTTAATGTTCGCATTGCGTTTCGGGATGGATTTTTCTGCTGCATTTATAACCATAGAGGGAAACGTCTCACATTGCAATCTGATGTCTCCCGGGGACGATTTTTTTTTTAAATTAATAAGGTTATCTAGTTCAGAAGAGAAAGTGCTCCAATTCGCATCATTTATTCTAAATTTGAGATTATTTTTAACTGGTGGAGGATAAGAGTTAGATTGATGTTGGAATCGGATTATAATTGGAAAATGATCACTAGAGAGGGGATCGTTTAGGATGTCCCAAGAGCATTTAGATGCTAACGAATATGAACAAAGAGATAAATCAACAGCACTTTTCCGTTGATGAGGGGGGGTGAATCTGGTTGGAGATCCGTCATTTAAAAAACATAGGTTATGGGTATCAATAAAATCTAAAAGATTGCGGCCAGAACGATTTGTTATTTTGCTACCCCAAGAAGGGGAATGTGCATTTAAATCTCCTAGGATCATAAAAGGGGAACAAATCTGGGTTAAGATTGGTGCCCATTCATTTTCAATAAAAGTGGTAGAGGGAGGAATATATATTGATAATATTGTGATATCAGATAAGACAGCTGCTATTATCTGGATATCGTCGGAGGGAGTATGTATATTAATTTGTTTAAACGGGATAGAATTATGGATTATTAGAGCCGTGCCGCCTTTACCATCCGGTCTGTCGTGTCTGAGACAAT
Source organism: Glyphotaelius pellucidus (assembly GCA_936435175.1). NCBI lineage: Eukaryota > Metazoa > Arthropoda > Insecta > Trichoptera > Limnephilidae > Glyphotaelius > Glyphotaelius pellucidus. The sequence continues at coordinate 18,023 of OW386562.1, read as the reverse complement.
AATAACCCGGAATTCTTAAGTGAAAAGAGGGTTTTAACCACGTTTCAGAAATGGCGGCCACTGAAACGTCGTGTTCGTCGAGTAATTGAATTAGGTCAGATTTGTTAGCGAAGAGGCTTCTACTGTTCCATTGAAGAATTTTGTTCAGTTTCGAAGTCATTGGGGAGGCAAGATAATAAAGATTTAATGTAATCGGCAAAGTTGGACGGTACAGTATTGTTGTTTGTAAGGATAGAAATTAAAAGGGTAATTAAAGTTTGTATAAAAGAATTATTATTCAATATTTCAGCCTCTGGGATATCCGTGGGAATTCCTCGAACAAGACCCATTCTCGTAAGGTTAAATAACGGGATGAACGATTTATATTTATGTTTTGAGAGCGAGTCAATTTTTTTTACAAATCCATTTGCGGAAGCGGCAGTATTAAACTCGATAGATAATTTATATCGCCCTTCCGGTTTAATTGAACCATTAACAATACCAAGGTTATTATTTTTTGAGTCAAATAAGAATTTTCCAAAATCTAAAGGATGAATAAGTTTTCCTTGTTCAGTTCTCTGAACAATTACGATAAAAGGACCGGAAGCGGAAGCAGGATAAAGTAAGTCAGTACTTTTTGTATTATCGCTAGCTAAAGTACTTGTCTGGGTGTTACTATTGGGGTTAAGGTCGTTAGAGGTCGAGGTTTGTTGAATCGGCGGTATAGATTTAACTTTCGATGGGATGTAAAGGCTATGCGATGGTCGTCGTTTACGAGATGGAAGCGTAATAGAAGCCTGGCTAGTGTTAGATTCCGAATCAGAAAAATCTAATACCGATCCTGGGTCGGGGGGTCTATCTTCGTCTTCCTCCATTATATAAAAAAAAAAACTTAACTTTTAAAAATTAAACTGAAAAAATAATACGCAGTCTATTTCATTGACTGTACAAACAAAAACGGATTAGCCGTAAGTAGGAATGCAAACAAATAAGTATACGATAAACAGAATTAAATAAAATGTAACAATAATCTCTTATCTGTATGAGGCACGGGAACGGGCGAACGGCACTAAGCAATAGGTAAGGTACACACAACCACTGTTGACCGCGGCTCGAATCGGACTCTTAAATTCATATATTTTGTCAATGAAAGGATTGCCTCCCTAGTCTAGTAAATAAATGTACTCTCTGTAATATTTTACTCCTGCGTATTATATGCTCCTGGTAGATTTTCAATATTGTACGTCACCCTTTTTGTCATTTTTTACAAAAACGGCCCTATAAAAATATAATTTTCAAAATAATTGTATATCTATTTTTATGAGGTGTTGCTCAACCAACGAATGGTTCCCGGGGCGGCAGTACCAATGCCCGCCTCTAAAGTTGAATAATTATCATAAAGAAGCAAAATACAAAAAAAAGCGTTATGTAACTTTAATATTAAAAAAAATATAAATCCCTTAAATATCTAGGCTAAAGACGAAGGTAGCCCAACGCGGCATTACAGCCCAAAAATAATAGCAAAAGAAATTATCCATTCAACTTCAAATAATTTCATTACAAATTTCCAAAATAAAAACATATGCAATATCATCAGATGATTGCGAGTTGATAACAACTGTCAACTGTTGCACATAAGTGCAGGTACCTACCCAGAATCTGATTAAGTACCTGCACATACGTAAAAAAAGTCATAAAAAATTTGTGACATTCCATACATCCTAGTAGTACATCCGAACGTGAATGAAGCATTATCTACATTTTTTTCAATACGTCAATCAAAAACTTATAATAAAAACAATAAATAAAAAAAAGGTTCCTCATACCTAGTGCCTACTCACATAATATATCCGTGTACTTAATTTCACTAAAATGTACGGAATAAATAGTTCCAATACATATCCACGTTCCAATACATAATCAGGTTCTCGGGCGTTTTTGCAAAAATCCATCTTTGATTACTTTATTTTATTTTATTATCATAATTTTTGTGATTTTAAAGCAAATAAGTTCCTACTTATGGTGAATATCGTCATTTGAATTCATCAGCATTCCCATCTCTATGCGGCCAATCAGGAGAGAGATTGGAGCATCAGCCAATCCTCTCTCCCGATTGGCTGAACGCTAAAAAAGACAGGGTCCGCCAAAATTTCCTTACTCATTTTTAACAAAACACAATTTGATAAAAAAAAAAAATTTTTTTAGAAATCGACTTAAATTTTTTTTTTGGAAATTACATCTATGAATTGTCCACCTTTCAGATTTACCAACGCCAATATATTTTTTTCGTAATAAATAATTATTCATAACGAAAAATGTATTGAAAATTTAAAAAAATCTACGTATTTATCTTGTTTTGAAAAAAATTCATACGCTGCGCAAGCCTTAGTCGGAACCGCCCGACGCCATTTTCTAAAAAAAAGAAATAAGAAAACATTATTAATACCATTTTTAAAAATTAATCAATATATTTCGAGCGGTATTTTTTTTAACACCCTGCACTCACATTCGTAAACTGGCAATCGGCAATCGGCATTTTTTATTATAAACGAATTTAGTACTTACCCTGTAAATAACATTTTAAGAAACTCGAGATGGCAATTAATTATCAATTTATCAAAATTGTGGAATTGTTCAATTTTATTTAAACAACTCATCCTTACCAACCTAGGTACCTATTCGTTACGTAGTTAATATTCGAGTAGGTACCTACGCATTTCCTGAAAAATTCCGTCAACCTTACGAATACTACTGGTTTTCTTACCAATTCTGCGAAACTATTGAAATAAGTACCTACCCAGTAATTAATAACATTTAAATCTACCTGGCTAGTAATATTCACACTTCTCGAGGAATTTCTAAGCACGTGTTTTTTGTGGAAAAATTGATTTTGTTTAGCTTGTCCTGAAATATTTCACATGCGATGCGTATGTAATGACGGTCGAATAAGTTGCGCACACCTCCCGACTAAAGGATTTTTCAAAAACATTTTAGCCACGGTAAGTTTTTCGGCCGTAATGCCGTTATGCGCAAGACAACTACCTAAAACTAACTAAAATTTGACAGGTGAGTTCGCGACCTACCCCAACAATCTGTAAAAAAACCAAAAGCTAGTGCCGACCTCTTCGAAGGAACGATAAACTGACAAAAGTACCTACCGTGTGATGAATAACATTTTTATTTCAACTGGCTAGTAAAATTTAAACTTCCGAAGGAATCTCTGAGCACGTTTTCGTGGTGATATTTTTAGAAAAATGCTGATTTTGTTTGGCTTCTCGTGAAAAAATTTGCATGTGACGCGTATAAGCTGACGCTTGAATAAGTTGAGGAAACCGCTGGACTAAAATATTTTTCAAAAACATTTTAGCCAGGATCGATTTTTCGGCCGGAAAACCTTTCTGCGCGAAACAACTACCGAAACCGCCGAGAGGTCCATTCCGCTAGGCTAAATATTTGACAGGTGAGTTCGCGACCTGCCCCAACAATCTGTAAAAATTTGTTTTTATTTGTGCTGTCGGCTGAATCTCCTTGAACCTAAATTGAACCTCGAGGTGTGTGAAACTCGAGGAACGGAGAGGTCGTTTTCGCATCCGCAAATCCGCTTATTTCACCTCGCGCCAAAGTGAACCTCGAGGTGTGGGAAACTATAGGAGCGGAGAGGTCGTTTTCGCGTGCCAGGGGTCGTCTTAAAGTTGAGCTCAAGCGAAAATGAACCCTGAGGTGGGTGAACTTGAGGGGAGGCACGGTCGTTTTTCGCCTGCAGACCCCCCCCCAAATGGGAGAGAAAACTGTGCATTAATATATACTAGCTTTGCCTGTTGCAGAGGCAACCAAGGGGTTAAACACTACACGATATGACGTGTGAACGCGGATGAAGCGAAGAGTGTGTGTAAAATAAAAAAGGTGAAGAAAAAACGATGTTTGAATGTGGATAAAGCAAGGAGTGTGCGCCTACAAAGGGCACAGGCAGTTGACAGCCCAATTTCGTACATCCGCTCTCGGGCTGCTTCGGTCACCCGGTTCAAGGCGTTCAGTACGGGCCTTTTCTCGCAAAAGGAGGCCAAGTAGCTTCCTGCTCAAATTTTCACTGCGCCATTTGGGTTATGCAGGTCGATACGCGTAATTTGTTACCCGAAACGTATAGTTTACTGTTGAAAAGACTCTTACCACAGTGCCACTTTGGTCGCCGATACTTTTAAAACGGCCCAGGAGCTTACCGCTCAATTCAGTACTGAACCAATCCTGCCGCCCGACTCAGGGCGTTCAGTATTTCATTTAATTTAAATTAGAAAAAACCATTAGAGCTTTATCTCAAAAAATGGTCCTAGGAGTTTATCGCTAATTTTTTTCACTCAGCCCTTCGGATTGTGTAGATCGAGACGCGTAATTTGATACCCATCTCGGGTACTGTAAGGTGTAATTTAAAAAAAAATAATTTTGGATTTTGAAAAAAAAATTGGATTTTGGAAATTTTTTAATTTTGGAAAAAAAAATTTGGATTTAGGAAATTTTTGAATTTTGGAAAAAAAAATTGGATTTTGGAAATTTTTTAATTGTGGAAAAAAAAAATTTGGATTTGGAAATTTTTGAATTTAAAAAAAAAAAATTAATTTTGGAAAAAAAAATGGATTTTGGATTTAAAAAAAAAAATTTTGCCCTTGCACTAATTTAAAAAAATCGGCGCTATAAAAATGTATTATTCAGAATATTTTAGAAACTTTAACTAAGCACAACTGGGGATGCCGTAGTCTCACTGACTCCAGACGGCAGTAGGTGGGACTCTTGTGCGATATTCACATTGAAATTTAATTTAAAATGTATGAACCCCTACAGTATTCAAAAGGTACCTACACCATTTGGCAAAAAAAATTTGACCATTGTCGCAGGTGGAGTAATCGTCATTTCCGTTTCATCCGAAATCCAAATCACAGCAGTGCTATAGAAGTATCACTTCAAAACTCCCGTCTTCGGATGTTTCTTTTTATTTAAATTAATCATTTTTGTCAATGAAAGAATTGCCTCCCTGGTCTAGTAAATAAATGTATCGTCTGTAATATTTTACTCCTGCGTATTATGTGCTCCTGGTAGATTTTCAATATTGTTCGTCACCCTTTTTGTCATTTTTCACAAAAACGGCGCCATTAAAATGTATTTTTCAAAATTATTTCTTAAATAATAATTTTAATGCAAAATCGTTCATATAAAAAATAAATCAGGGTAGGTACCTACACATGAGTGCACGGGTAGGTACTTGGGGCCCTTGTAGTATTTCTTCAAAAAACGGCGCTATAAAAACGTGTTATTCAGAATTTTTTAGAAACTTAAACTTATTTTTATTCCAGTAAAAAAATTACAGAGAAAATATTATTTCATAGTGCGCGAGTAGGTACTAAGTTTCCCTACAGTAATTAAAAAAAACGGCGCCATTTAAATGTATATTCAGAATTTTTTGTCAAGTAATCACTTCAATAAAAAAAAGTTCGCAGAAGTATTTATTTTTATAAATAATACGAATCCTAATGTTGAGCTATATTGGAGCCCAATTTATCAGTTAAATCCGTTTATCGGGTACCTACCTAGTTCATAATTTGCAGTTTTACAATATTCTGTATTTATATTTTTTACACATGCAAGACCAACTCACAAACTTGGACTAATCCCGCTTGAATTTTAACCGCACCAAGCCGTAAAAATTGAAATCCGCCATCTTTAAAAAAAAATCTTCATACAAAAACGTATTATGGGGTGATTTCGTAAGTTCAAGAGGGTTATGGAAAAATTTTCATTTTCGGTGTTGCAATATTGGAAAAAATTTACCCAACCTGATTTTATTTGTAAGAAAATTAGGTTTTATACTGGCTTTCTAGCAAAGATATTTAGAGGAAAATGCTTTTTACGTAAAGTGTCAAAACATGTCATTGTGAAATGCACTCTTGTGTAACATTTTGAATGGAAAGCGAACCATGTCACAGTTTTAACTGCTTGTAGTAACTCTCTACTTAAGATTAATTCAAAAACATCTCGGCCAGAATGCGTATTTTTGACGATATCTTCGACCACACAATGTACGTTCGAAATGTCAAATTTCCGCCCCCCTCGCCATAAAATAAAAATAGAATAAATTCGTGTGAATTTTTCTTATGAAAATAATCAGTACTTACATTCTTCACCGCTAGATGTCTCCCTGTACATATTTTCTACAATTTTGTGTAGAAAATATGTACTAATCGAGTTAATTTTAGCCTTCTGTGAAAGTTCTGTTCAAATTCTATTAAAGTTCTGTAATTATTTCAGTTTTATGATGCAACTGGCCTATAACGATAAAACAACAGAACTCGAATAGAACTTACACAGAACGTGAAAATTAACTTTAAAAACATTGTTGAATTATTCAACTTTATTGAAACAACTTTACCTTAGTATTGCATTAAAACCTAATTTATTGTGAAGCTACCTATTCGTGAAAGTACCTACGCATTTATTTTCAAATTTTTTCAATGAAGTACGTCGTCGTCAAATAAGTACCTACCCAGGAATGAAAAACTAAAAATTTCTAAGCACGTGTTTTTCGGGGAAAAATCTGATTTTGTTTAGCTTGCCCTGAAATATTTCACATGCGATGCGTATGTAATGACGATCGAATTAGTTGAGGAGACATCTAGACTAAAATATTTTTCAAAAACATTTTAGCCAGGATCGATTTTTCGGCCGTAATGCCGTTTGTCGTAAAACAACAACCGAAACCGCTGAGAGGTCCGGTTTGTTGACAAAAGTTTGACATGTGAGTTCGCGACCCACCCCACTTATAGTGAACTCTATAGTGATACATCATGTGCTTCTGGTAGATTTTCAATATTGTACGTCATCTTTTTTGTCATTTTTCACAAAAATGGCGCCATAAAAATGTATTTTTCAAAATTATTTAACAAATAATAATTTTGATGCAAAATCGTTCATATAAAAAATAAATCAGGGCAGGTGCACATGAGTACCTACATATTTTTTGAATAAATATTACGAATCCTAATTTTTTAATTTTGAAATTTGGTTTTGAAATGATAGGTACCTATCGACTTTGGCAAAAAAATACGACCATCTTTGTTTGTTTCTGTTTATTTGATATCATGTTTTTTTTTATTTTTAAAAGAAAAAAGTCCCTAGGTATTTAAGTACCTACCTTGTCTAGGAAATAAGCATATTTTATTCAATATTTTACTCTTGCAAAATGTGTATTCCTGATGGAAACTCAATATTGTACAGCGCCCTCATTGTCATTTTTAGTTCGAATTTTTACTCACACAATCATAAAAGAAAAGTGTTTAGCTTTGTATTTGGACCCATCTTATTTCAAAAACGTTCCGATTTATTTAGTACTAATTTCCTTCATAACTACAAAAGTCTACATACCTGAAATAATGCATTTTGGCAAAAATTGCGACCATCCCGAGTGATTTCTTTTATTTCAAATCATTAATTTTTTATTTGATATCTGAAGGAAAGAACCGATGCGTAAGCCGGTACCTACCCGGTTCTTACGCAGACAAACAATATTGATGTAGGTACCTAAGCATTTCCTTAAAAAAATCCGTTCATCTTACGAACAAATTTGTAATAATTCAACGGAAAAGTACCTACCCTGTAATTAAACGTGTTCTTTTTATATGGCCAGCAATATATTCTCTTCTGTGGGATTTTCAAAGCACGTTATTTTTCTCAAACGTCATATTTTCCGTAGCGTATAGTGAAATATTTTTAATGGTTTGCGTATGTTACGACCGTTGAAAATGTTTTTTTAATCTCTCGACCTCCATAATATTCAAAAACATTACAGCCAGAATCGGTTTTCGAGCCGCAGAGGCGTTTTCAAATTGTCGACTCCGAAACAGGCTTGAAGCCGTTATTTTATACGGCTAAATCATAATTTTCTCCTAACTGACGTGTCTTAAAACTCAAGATTGTTTTTTATTATCAATTATTAGTCAATTTAATCGAATTTAAGTACCTACTCGACGACTTATTCTACTGGCCGCCAAATTTTTCACTTTCGACGGTAGTGAAATCTTAGCGAATGTCAAAAATAATGCAAGGTATTTTGGAATATTGCAGAACATTTTGGATGAAATGCGTTACATGTCGCAGTTTTAAAAGTTTGATAAAACCCTCTACTTCCAATCTGTGGGAAAACATCTCCACCAGAATGCGCTTTTTCGACGATATCTCGTACCGCGTGTCGTACCTATAAAATGTAATTTTTTAGCAGCATCGCCATTAAAATAAAAGAATAAATTTCTAGCAAATTCGTTTCGCTTAAAGGAAATAGTGATTAAGATTTCTTATCTTTTTTGCAAATGCGAACCTGTCGGCGGGAAATATAACCAGGCCGATTTCTTCGTCGATGAGAGATTCAGCCGGAGGTTCCAGTTATCGCCGCTGATTTTGTATCAGTTTTTTCCGTTGACTTTTGGCGTTTCTAAAATAAGAATTTCGTGTGAGTTTCCTGTCTTGCGATAGTGGTCTCTGAGGTCGGTCAAACTCGAAGAGCGGAGAGGTCATTTTGGCGTGGGAGGCCCTGACTGAAAAAAAAGCCCTGTTTTTCAAGCCAAACTGAACCTCGAAACGGGTAAAACTTAAGGGGCGGCAAGGTCGTCTTTTGCCTAAATTACGAAAAAAGTGAGTTTTTCAAAAACTGTGCAATACTATATTAACTAGCTTTGCCTGTTGCAGAGGCAACCAAGGGGTTAAACACTACGCGATTTGACGTGTGAACGCGGATGAAGCGAAGAGTGTGTGTTAAATAAAATAGGTAAAGAAAAAAACGATGTTTGTAATTTGTTACCCGTAACGTATAATTTACTGTTGCAAAGACTCCTACCATTGTGCCACTTTGGTCGCCGACACTTTTAAAACGTCCCAAGAGCTTACCGCTCAATTCAGAACTGAACCAATCCAGCCGCCCGACTCAGGGCGTTCAGTATTTCATTTAATTTAAATTAGAAAAACCAATAGAGCCTAAAAGGGTCTTCGGAGTTTATCGTTCAATTTTTTCAGTCAGCCCTTCGGTTTGTGTAGGTCGAGACGCGTAATTTGATATCCATCTCGGGTACTGTAGGGTGTAATTTAAAAAAAAAAATTTTTGGATTTTGAAAAAAAAATTTTGGAATTTGGAAATTTTTTAATTTTCAAAAAAAAAATTTTTGGATTTTGTAAATTTTTGAATTTTCAAAAAAAAAATTTTTGAGTTTTGGAAATTTTTTAATTTTGGAAAAAAAAAATTTGGATTTTGGAAATTTTTGAATTTTGAAAAAAAAAATTTTAAGTTTTGGAAATTTTTTTAATTTTGGAAAAAAAAAATTTTTTGTCTTGGAAATTTTTGAACTGAAAGTAATTTTTCAAAAAACGGCGCTATAAAAATGTATTAATCAGAAATTTTAGAGACAAACTAAACCCAACTGGGGATACCGTAGTCTCACTGACTCCAGACGGCAGTAGTTGAGACTCTTGTGCGGTATTCACATTGAAATTTAATTTAAAATGTATGAACCCGTACAGTATTCAAAAGGTACCCACACCATTTGGCAAAAAAAAATTGGACCATCTTTATTTAAATTTACTCATTTTATTAGAAATGTTCAGAATAAATAGTATCCGAGTAGGACGTTGTCAAAAAAAATTTCGAGTGCAGCTTACTGTAGTTTTTCAAAAAACGGCGCTATAAAAATGTATTATTCAGAATTTTTCAGAAACTTAAGCTAAACCCAACTGGGGACGCCGTAGTCGCACTGACTCCGGACGGCAGTAATTGGGACTCTTGTGCGGTTTTCACATTGAAATTTAATGCAAAATGTACGAACGATTAGTTCCCGTACAGTATTCAAAAGGTACCTACACCATTTCGCAAAAAAAAATTGGACCATCTTTATTTAAATTTACTCATTTTTTTAGAAATGTTCAGAATATATACTATCCGAGTAGGTACCTACGTACGTTGTCAAAAAAAATTCGAGTGCAGTTTACACGCGGTAGAAGTGAAACTTTTCCAAAACAATCTCAACTAATACTTGAAAAGTGAGGTCTAAGTTGTCCAGTAAATAAATGTATTCTCTGTTAAATTTTACTCTTGCGTGTTATGTGCTCCTGGTAGATTTTCAATATTGTACCCCACCCTTTTTGTCATTTTTCACAAAAACGGCCCTATAAAAATATAATTTTCAAAATTATTGTATACCCATTTTTATGAGGTGTTGCTCATCCAACGAATGGTTCCCGGGGCGGCAGTGCCAATGCCCGCCTCTAACGTTGAATAATTATCATAAATAAGCTAAATACAAAAAAGCGTTATGTAACCATAATATTTAAAAAAAATAAATCCCTTAAATATCTAGGCTAAAGACGAAGGTAGCGCAACACGGCATAACAGCTCAAAAAATAATTACAAAAGAAATTATCCTTTCAACTTCAAATAATTTCATTACAAATTTCCAAAAAAAAAAACATATATTTCCCATATGATGATTCCGAGTTGTTATGTGCAGGTACCTACCTACTCAGATTCTCAGTTGGTACACAAATGTATATTCAGAATTTTTTTATCAAATAATCATTTCAATGAAAAAGAGTTCGCAAAGTATTTATATTTATAAATAATACGAATCCTAATGCATCGGAGCCCATTTATCGGGTACCTACTTAGTTCGTCATTCGCAGACGTACAATATTCTGACATTGTGAACCCGTACATAAATTAAAAAACTACTTTCCTAAAATGGGCATTTCAAAACCAAGCGTCTAGCAACACTCGATACGGAGATCTTTTTTCGTGAATTGAGCAAATTTCTTTCGATACAGACGAACCTGCCGATTTGAACGGATTGAAGTAGAACTACAGGCGTGTTCGACAGACATTTGATTTTGTGTCATGTGAACGATCCGTACTTATATTCCGCACCGCTAGATGTCTCTGGATTGAAATCTTTAGTTGGCGGAGAGCTTTGCCTTCGAATCCAGTGTTACCAGGTGTGAGAAAATTTACCCAACCTGAATTTATTTGTAAGAAAATTAGGTGTTCTACTGGCCAGCTAAATTATGCACCCTCGAGAAAGTGCGAGTTTTGCGAAACGTCAGAAAATATCATTTTTCCGCGCGCTATCGTGTAACATTTTGAATGGTGACCGACATATTTGTCGATTTTAAAAGTTTCCTTAACTTCTATTCTTCGTATTTATCGAAAAACATCTTCGCCAGAATGCGTATTTTCGACGATATCTCGAACCGCGTGTCGTACCTATAAAATGTCATTTTTTAGCAGAATCGCCATTAAAATAATTTCTAGTAAATTCGTTTCGCGTAAAGGAAATGCGATTAAGATTTCTTATCTTTTTTGCAAATGCGAACCTGTCGGCGGGAAATATAACCAGGCCGATTTCTTCGTCGATGAGAGATTCAGTCGGAGGTTCCAGTTATCGCCGCTGATTTTGTATCAGTTTTTTCCGTTGACTTTTTGCGTTTCTCAAATAAGAAATTCGTGCGAGTTTCCTGTCACGCGATAGTGGTCCTTCAGGTGTATGAAACTTAAGGGGCAGCTAGGTCGTTTTTTGCCTAAATTACAAAAGTGAGTTTTTCGAAAAACTGAACAATACTATATGTACTAGCTTTGCCTGTTGCAGAGGCAACCAAGGGGTTAAACACTACGCGATTTGACGTGTGAACGCGGATGAAGCGAGGAGTGTGTGTTAAATAAAATAGGTGAAGAAAAAAACGATGTTTGTAATTTGTTACCCGTAACGTATAATTTACTGTTGCAAAGACTCCTACCATTGTGCCACTTTGGTCGCCGACACTTTTAAAACGTCCCAGGAGCTTACCGCTCAATTCAGTACTGAACCAATCCAGCCGCCCGACTCAGGGCGTTCAGTTTTTCATTTAATTTAAATTAGAATATCCAATAGAGCCTAAAAGGGTCCTCGGATTTTATCGTTCAATTTTTTCAGTCAGCCCTTCGGATTGTGTAGGTCGAGACGCGTAATTTGATACCCATCTCGGGTACTGTAGGGTGTAATTTAAAAAAAAAATATTTTGGATTTTGAAAAAAAATTTTTTAGACTTTGGAAATTTTTGAATTATCAAAAAAAAAATTTTTGGATTTTGTAAATTTTTGAATTTTCAAAAAAAAAATTTTGAGTTTTGGAAATTTTTTAATTTTGAAAAAAAAACTTTTTTGGTTTCTGGGAATTTTTGAATTTTGAAAAAAAAAATTTTTGTTTTCTGGAAATTTTTTAAATTTGGAAAAAAAAAAATTCGGATTCTGGAAATTTTTTAATTTAAAAATTTTTTTTTTTTGTTTCCGGAAATTTTTGAATTTTGAAAAAAAAAATTTTCGGTTTCTGGAAATTTTTTAATTTTGAAAAAAAAATTTTTTTGTTTCTGGAAATTTTTTAATTTTGGAAAAAAAAATTATTTGATTCTGGAAATTTTTTAATTTTGGAAAAAAAAATTGTCGGATCTCGGAAATTTTTGAACTTACAACTGAAAGTAATTTTTCAAAAAACGGCGCTATAAAAATGTATTATTCAGAAATTTTAGAGACTTAAACTAAACCCAACTGGGGATGCCGTAGTCTCACTGATTCCAGACGGCAGTAGTTGACTCTAGTGCGGTATTCACATTGAAATTTTATTTAAAATGTATGAACCCGTACAGTATTCAAAAGGTACCTACACCATTTGGCAAAAAAAAATTGGACCATCTTTATTTACATTTACTCATTTTATTAGAAATGTTCAGAATAAATAGTATCCGAGTAGGACGCTGTCAAAAAAAAATTCGAGCGCAGCTTACTGTAGTTTTTCAAAAAACGGCGCTATAAAAATGTATTATTCAGAATTTTTCAGAAACTTAAACCAAACCCAACTGGGGACGCCGTAGTCGCACTGACTCCGGACTGCAGTAATTGGGACTCCTGTGCGGTTTTCACATTGAAATTTAATGTAAAATGTACGAACGATTAGTTCCCGTACAGTGTTCAAAAGGTACCTACACCATTTGGCAAAAAAAATTGGACCATCTTTATTTAAATTTACTCTTTTTATTAGAAATGTTCCGAATAAATAGTATCCGAGAAGGACGTTGTCAAAAAAAAATTCGAGTGCAGCTTACTGTAGTTTTTCAAAAAACGGCGCTATAAAAATGTATTATTCAGAATTTTTCAGAAACTAAAACTAAACCCAACTGGGGACGCCGTAGTCGCACTGACTCCGGACGGCAGTAATTGGGACTCTTGTGCGGTTTTCACATTGAAATTTAATGTAAAATGTATGAACCCGTACAGTATTCAATAGGTACCTACACCATTTGGCAAAAAAAAATTGGATCATCTTTATTTAAATTTACTCATTTTATTAGAAATGTTCAGAATAAATAGTATCCGAGTAGGACGTTGTCAAAAAAAAATTCGAGTGCAGCTTACTGTAGTTTTTCAAAAAACGGCGCTATAAAAATGTATTATTCAGAATTTTTCAGAAACTAAAACCAAACCCAACTGGGGACGCCGTAGTCGCACTGACTCCGGACGGCAGTAATTGGAACTCTTGTGCGGTTTTCACATTGAAATTTAATGTAAAATGTACGAACGATTAGTTCCCGTACAGTGTTCAAAAGGTACCTACACCATTTCGCAAAAAAAAAAATTGGACCATCTTTATTTAAATTTACTCATTTTATTAGAAATGTTCAGAATGCTCATCCGACGAATGGTTCCCGGGGCGGCAGTGCCAATGCCCGCCTCTTACGTTGAATAATTATCGTAAAGAAGCTAAATACAAAAAAAGCGTTATGTAACTTTAATATTAAAAAAAATAGATCCCTTAAATATCTAGGCTAAAGACGAAGGTAGCGCAACACGGCATAACAGCCCAAAAATAATTACAAAAGAAATTATCCTTTCAACTTCAAATAATTTCATTACAAATTTCCAAAAAAAAAACATATGCAATTCCCATACGATGATTCCGAGTTGTTATGTGCAGGTACCTACCTACTCAGATTCTCAGTTGGTACACCTGCACATACGTAAAAAAAAAACACGCCATTAAAATCTATTTTCAGAATTTTTTATCAAATAATCATTTCAATGGAAAAAAGTTCGCAAAGTATTTATATTAATAAATAAGACGAATCCTAATGCATCGGAGCCCATCTATCGGGTACCTACTTAGTTCGTAATTCGTAGACGTACAATATTCTGCAATTATATTTTTATCGCTGGCAAGACCGAAACGCAAAAATGTTGTCACCACCTCGAGCACGGCCTGAAAATCGAGTTGTTTTTAACGTTTTCCATACAAACAACGCTGTCCTGGCCCGATTGAAAAGTTTAGTTGGCGGAGAGCTTGGCCTTCCGCCATTTGTAAAATTTCAAAATCCAGTGTTACCAGGTGTGAGAAAATTTACCCAACCTGAATTTATTTGTAAGAAAATTAGGTGTTCTACTGGCCAGCTAAATTATGCACCCTCGAGAAAGTGCGAGTTTTGCGAAACGTCAGAAAATATCATTTTTCCGCGCGCTATCGTGTAACATTTTGAATGGTGACCGACATATTTGTCGATTTTAAAAGTTTCCTTAACTTCTATTCTTCGTATTTATCGAAAAACATCTTCGCCAGAATGCGTATTTTCGACGATATCTCGAACCGCGTGTCGCACCTATAAAATGTCATTTTTTAGCAGAATCGCCATTAAAATAATTTCTAGCAAATTCGTTTCGCGTAAAGGAAATGCGATTAAGATTTCTTATCTTTTTTGCAAATGCGAACCTGTCGGCGGGAAATATAACCAGGCCGATTTCTTCGTCGATGAGAGATTCAGTCGGAGGTTCCAGTTATCGCCGCTGATTTTGTATCAGTTTTTTCCGTTGACTTTTTGCGTTTCTCAAATAAGAAATTCGTGCGAGTTTCCTGTCACGCGATAGTGGTCCTTCAGGTGTATGAAACTTAAGGGGCAGCTAGGTCGTTTTTTGCCTAAATTACAAAAGTGAGTTTTTCGAAAAACTGAACAATACTATATGTACTAGCTTTGCCTGTTGCAGAGGCAACCAAGGGGTTAAACACTACACGATATGACGTGTGAACGCGGATGAAGCGAAGAGTGTGTGTAAAATAAAAAAGGTGAAGAAAAAACGATGTTTGAATGTGGATAAAGCAAGGAGTGTCCGTCTACAAAGGGCACAGGCAGTTGACAGCCCAATTTCGTACATCCGCTCTCGGGCTGCTTCGGTCGCCCGGTTCAAGGCGTTCAGTACGGGCCTTTTCTCGCAAAAGGAGGCCAAGTAGCTTCCTGCTCAAATTTTCACTGCGCCATTTGGGTTATGCAGGTCGATACGCGTAATTTGTTACCCGAAACGTATAGTTTACTGTTGAAAAGACTCTTACCACAGTGCCACTTTGGTCGCCGATACTTTTAAAACGGCCCAGGAGCTTACCGCTCAATTCAGTACTGAACCAATCCTGCCGCCCGACTCAGGGCGTTCAGTATTTCATTTAATTTAAATTAGAAAAAACCATTAGAGCTTTATCTCAAAAAATGGTCCTAGGAGATTATCGCTTATTTTTTTCACTCAGCCCTTCGGATTGTGTAGATTGAGACGCGTAATTTGATACCCATCTCGGGTACTGAGGGGTGTAATTTAAAAAAAAAAAAAATTTTGGATTTTGAAAAAAAAAATTGGATTTTGGAAATTTTTTAATTTTGGAAAAAAAAAATTTGGATTTAGGAAATTTTTGAATTTTGGAAAAAAAAAAATTGGACTTTGGAAATTTTTTAATTGTGGAAAAAAAAAATTTGGATTTTGGAAATTTTTGAATTTAAAAAAAAAAAATTTAATTTTGGAAAAAAAAATTGGATTTTGGATATAAAAAAAAAAATTTGCCCTTGCACTAATTTAAAAAAATCGGCGCTATAAAAATGTATTATTCAGAAAATTTTAGAAACTTAAACTAAGCACAACTGGGGATGCCGTAGTCTCACTGACTCCAGACGGCAGTAGGTGGGACTCTTGTGCGATATTCACATTGAAATTTAATTTAAAATGTATGAACCCCTACAGTATTCAAAAGGTACCTACACCATTTGGCAAAAAAAATTTGACCATTGTCGCAGGTGGAGTAATCGTCATTTCCGTTTCATCCGAAATCCAAATCACAGCAGTGCTATAGAAGTATCACTTCAAAACTCCCGTCTTCGGATGTTTCTTTTTATTTAAATTCATAATTTTTGTCAATGAAAGAATTGCCTCCCTGGTCTAGTTAATAAAATGTATTGTCTGTAATATTTTACTCCTGCGTATTATGTGCTCCTGGTAGATTTTCAATATTGTTCGTCACCCTTTTTGTCATTTTTCACAAAAACGGCGCCATTAAAATGTATTTTTCAAAATTATTTCTCAAATAATAATTTTAATGCAAAATCGTTCATATAAAAAATAAATCAGGGTAGGTACCTACACATGAGTGCAAGGGTAGGTACTTGGGGCCCTTGTAGTATTTTTTCAAAAAACGGCGCAATAAAAATGTGTTATTCAGAATTTTTTAGAAACTTAAACTTATTTTTATTCCAGTAAAAAAATTACAGAGAAAATATTATTTCATAGTGCGCGAGTTGGTACTAAGTTTCCTTACAGTAAATAAAAAAAATAACGGCGCCATTTAAATGTATATTCAGAATTTTTTGTCAAAAAGTTCGAGTAAGTATTTATTTTTATAAATAATACGCATCCTAATACATCGGAGCCCATTTATCAGGTACCTACTTAATTCATCATTCGCACACATAAAATATTCTGCAATTATATTTTCATTGCTGGCAAGAAGACCGAAGCGCAAACAATGTGGTTACCACCTCAAGCACAGCCTTAATATCGATTAGCGCCAGGTTTATTTTAACATTTTCCATACCTGACTGAATTCTTTAGTTGGCGAAGGCAAAGCTCCCATCTCGAGTGTTGCAATGTTATTAATTTTGCAAATTTTGCGAAATGTCAGAAAATATGGGTCGGGTCGGGTCGGGTCGGGTCGGGTCGGGTCGGGTCGGGTCGGGTCGGGTCGATTCGGGTCGGGTCCGAATCGGGTCCGGGTCGGGTCGGGTCGGGTTCGGGTCGGGTTCGGTTCGGGTTCGGTTCGGTTCGGTTCGGTTCGGTCAGGTCAGGTCAGGTCAGGTCAGGTCAGGTCAGGTCAGGTCAGGTCAGGTCAGGTCAGGTCAGGTCAGGTCAGGTCAGGTCAGGTCAGGACAGGACAGGTCAGGTCAGGACAGGTCAGGTCAGGACAGGACAGGACAGGACAGGACAGGACAGGACAGGACAGGACAGGACAGGACAGGACAGGACAGGTCAGGTCAGGTCAGGTCAGGTCAGGTCAGGTCAGGTCAGGTCAGGTCAGGTCAGGTCAGGTCAGGTCAGGTCAGGTCAGGTCAGGTCAGGTCAGGTCAGGTCAGGTCAGGTCAGGTCAGGTCAGGGTCAGGCAGGTCAGGCAGGTCAGGTCAGGTCAGGTCAGGTCAGGTCAGGTCAGGTCAGGTCAGGTCAGGTCAGGTCAGGTCAGGTCAGGTCAGGTCAGGTCAGGTCAGGTCAGGTCAGGTCAGGTCAGGTCAGGTCAGGTCAGGTCAGGTCAGGTCAGGTCAGGTCAGGTCAGGTCAGGTCAGGTCAGGTCAGGTCAGGTCAGGTCAGGTCAGGTCAGGTCAGGTCAGGTCAGGTCAGGTCAGGTCAGGTCAGGTCAGGTCAGGTCAGGTCAGGTCAGGTCAGGTCAGGTCAGGTCAGGTCAGGTCAGGTCAGGTCAGGTCAGGTCAGGTCAGGTCAGGTCAGGTCAGGTCAGGTCAGGTCAGGTCAGGTCAGGTCAGGTCAGGTCAGGTCAGGTCAGGTCAGGTCAGGTCAGGTCAGGTCAGGTCAGGTCAGGTCAGGTCAGGTCAGGTCAGGTCAGGTCAGGTCAGGTCAGGTCAGGTCAGGTCAGGTCAGGTCAGGTCAGGTCAGGTCAGGTCAGGTCAGGTCAGGTCAGGTCAGGTCAGGT